>JAHWFP010215012.1:0-20728 GCA_023313725.1 Lithobius niger
ATGGCGGCGACACACTAGCGTGTGTCTAAATTATTCCCTTTTTTTGTTTGGCGGTGCAGGGGGGGGGTGGCGGGAGAGGGTGGCGGGAAAGGGATACGATTCAGAAAACATTAAAATGTTTGCAGAGAAATATCAAAATAGCTCTAAAAACAAAAAAGGTAAAGGAGTTCGGGAATAAAAGTTTGTTTTCCGGAATTTTCTTTTAGTTTTCCAAGTTACGGATTTAAGGCAAATTTATGATGTCCTGATTATTCCCCCCCCCCCCCTCGTCCTCCCCTCCAATCCAAATTATCGCGGAAACTCGTCATTTCATGATTTATCCTTTAACGATCGAAGGTGATCCAACCAAAGTGAGGACGACCCTTTCCCCCACAACCTCCCCAGTTAAGGAATTTGGCCGGAAACTTGTGATTTCTTTTCCTTTCGGGATTCCAAAGGTGACCTAGATCAAGCAACATGCAGTGAATGAATGATTAATACACACGTAAGTGCATTTAGGTAGTATTTCTGTAAATTTTTACCAGATTTTTTCGCTTTTTTTTTCCATCGGCATTTTGTTTCATGGCTTTTTTTTTCCATCAGCTTTTTTTCCGGGGCTTTTTATCCGGGGCTTTTTTTTTCCATCGGCTTTTCTTTCCATCAGTTTCTTTTTCCGCGGCTTTTTTTCCCGCGGCTTTTTTTTCCATCGGCTTTTTTTTCCATCAGCTTTTTTTTCCAGGCTCTCTTTTCCGCGGCTTTTTTTTCCGCTGCTTTTTTTTTAGGTCACCGACCCTTCAATCCGACCCTTCAATCTTAAAAATATGGCTACTGGCCTCTGTTGTAAGTGTGTGGAATTTTTTTTTTAAGTTTAACAGAATGTAAAAAGAAAAAGACAGATAAACCAACATCATGATGACACAAGAACGAAAGGGCCGCTTTCGCAACTGACCTCCGGGAAGGGAGGGGGGTGGGGGGAGAGGCTGGTTAAGTGGTGAGGTACGCGAGTCCCTAACCCCTTCCCCCTCGCCAACGCTACTGTTTTTGGTTACTGGGACGCCACGGAACATTTTCCATATACGAAAAAAAAAACAGATTTTAAAAAATTGAGTTACATATCTGAACTATAAACTGCTTATTTGTAACCATTGTACACACAAGTGTTAGCAGACATTTAATGCTTTTGGCTACGTATTAGTTTGGAAAACTTATTAATAATTGAATACTTTACGCTTAAAATTTATTAACTGTTAAAAAATTAACTTTTAAACTGCAGTTAAATTGGATTTTTACAAAACCTGTTATGCTGAAGAATGATAAGAAAACTGCCCAAATTTGCTTGACAATATGTTGCTAACACGCTCTCCGGAAGTCAGAAATAGTCTCTGAAATAGTGTAAAATGCTTCAGCTTCCGATCCCGGACCCCACCGGGGGAGCTTACAGCGCTCCCCCAGTCCCCCTATAGCTGGATTCGTTGGAGCCTTCCAAAGTACTTTTGTCTCCACTATTGTGGAGGTGTGTGAATACGTGCCCCCTCCCCACAATAACAACAGAACAGGTTCATTCCTTACGGTTGCTACTTAGTTACGGCACTGCTAACGACTGACTGGTACACTGCCTACTCTATACTCAACAAAGCCTACGTATAACGGAGTAAAGAAAGCCAAAACGTGAGACATGAGTAGTTAAAGAAAAGGACTTAATTCACACAGTGCTGTCCTGGCATGCCCTGGAATAGAAAATGTCCTGGATACCCCGGGGAAAAAATGTCCTTCATACGTAGTAGCCTGGTACGGAGAATTTCGCGTGAACCAGTAAAACTGGTGTAATTTATGCCGGGGACTTGTAAAGTGTAAAATATAAAGCGTACTCGCATAAGTGTTAGAAAACTGTTTTACAGTCAGAATGTCAAAAATTGTTTTTTTTTTTTTTTTTTTTTTTTTCGATCGGCGTGGTATTATCATACACGGCGATCGCAAAACAATATGTATAGCCAATATACTATATAGCCGTGTATATATATGATTGAAGTCCTATCTCCAGCAAAACTAAAACTATTAATTTCTCCGTTTCTATTTAATGTATTTCGACCAAACTTGGCCAGATAGTAGATAGCAACTTTTCCATACTTTACACCAACTTTTATGCAATTCCGTGCAAGAGTAAACTTATGAAGCCACACGTAAATTTGAAAACTGTTCACTTCTTGTTGTTGTTGTTCTGCTTCTTGGCTGACACAGTTTCAGAAAAAACTACCTACCTAAAATCTGAAACATGACCTGAGCCAGAAATTTCCCTGGGCTTCAACCTTACAGGCAGAGCCGCATTTAGCTTTGAATGGTCCTAGGCACAGAAGTGCTTTTGGGCCCCAACCCCCCAGCTGATTTCCATTTCCAAAATAACACAATAGCATATAAAAAAAAATACAATAGCAATACACAATAGCAATAAAAAAATCGCAAAATATGTCTACAAAAATATTAAAAAATTAAATAAAAATCATAAATATAAATATAAATATGAAAAGCAGAAATGTAGTACGTACTCAAATAAAACGGGACTATCGCTGTTTGAAAATCGTACGAAAACCCCCTGACGCCTTCTAGCAACTGTGATATCATTAACCGTTTGACTTGCAAGCACGCTTATTTTTTTTACGTTATATTTGCGTCCAAATCCATAATTCGTCCAAATTTTGGCCGATTTTGAAGTTTTAATATACCATTTGAACCATTTTTTTCGAGAGCTATCCATTGGTGTTACTAAAAAGTCAGCTCAAATAGTTTTTGAATTATTTAGCAAAAACTAAAATATAACCAAAAATGGACAGCAAAAATTTGTTATGGAATACACAGTCGGAAAAAAAAAACTATATCAATAAAAATATGGTGCTGAATCAGCATTAGCTGTGCTGTGTACCAAAATACTTGGTAACAGAGGCACTGTCAGAATCTTGGGTGAAAGTCATCCGTCTTATAATCGTGTACATTTATTTTGGTTGAATTTTTAAACCCATAACCACAATTCACCTTATATTCGAGCCACCTTACCATCCCTGAACCAATGCTATCAGCTATAGTCTGTTCCACATAATGTTTGCAGGAAACTGACTGCATGCACACCACAACTCCTGTGCAAAAACATGTGGATAGCACATTTGTAGACTCTACATAATTACTGTGATATTCTACGAATGGGATATTTACATGTTTTTGCATTCGTAGTAGAAGAAAACGCGGCATCATACAGTCAGTTTCCTGCAAACATAATGTGGAACAGACTATATCTCTAGGCATCAACTATCAGCCTCACTCAAGCATTCCAACTGGTTTCAAGTTTGAATTCTTTGCTGTAGTAAATTCATCACTATGCCTGCATGACTGCCACTAGAGAAAATAATGCTGCAAGTTAAAGTGTTAACCTTTACAGCTCGCTCCCAGGTGCACGAGGACGTACCAAATTTCACACTTAATAATTAAGGAGGCTAGTAGCTTGTGCATTTCGTTAAAAGACATGGCGTTGTGCATTCCTTCGCTTGATGCAAGCAAGTGCTCGATTGTACAATATAGCGCTACTTGTTGCCAGATTCTGCATACTTTCAATCAATGGTAGTGCCACTTTAATGATAAATAGCTACAAACAAGATTTAGCTTTGAAGTATGGGGGCAATTACACTAAGCACCTTAGTCGATACTGAGATGGTATATTTTTTTTAACGAGATGGACCATGGAATAAGAGAAATAATTTCTCCTTCATACATGACGCCATTCAAGACCTGCCGCGCTAATGCTTAGGTTTTTCACAAGCGAAACGCAGGGTTATACCCAAACGCTTTTCTCAATTTCTAAACCTGTATTAAGGTTTATGACGATTAAGCATGCATACGGCTCGTTTAAAGTAACTGCATACAATCGTTTTTGTGTTCTGGAGAGCACTTCTTCAATAGAAAATGGGAGATTTAGTGAGGAGTAACCTATTCCATGAGTTCCTATATAATATCGTTCCACCCGACCCGTGGTTTCAATGGCAAACATGTGCAAATGTGGAACGATGGGAAAAACCACGCTGCAGTTATAGCATTAAGTTATAGCAACAAGCGCTTAGCCGCAGACCAAATCTTTCATGTTAACACCTTTCGCAGGTCCAGGCATGATCGTGCGAAAAATGGCGCTGCAATAGTGTTTTTTGACCGTACTTTTTTATTTACCCTAAACAGATAAGTATGAAACACCGACTGAGGGGGCGAACTTCGCGCGCTACTATATACATCGAAATTTCTGTAATCCTAAAACGTATGACGCAAGCAATCGTGAAACTCCGGGTGTGGGATCATTGTGTTTGTGACCACACATGCCAAGACATGTACGACGCATGCGCTAAGCTTTAACACGGAGGATTTGGTCTGCGGCTATACGCTTTTGTGATAGCATGGCCTGCAAAGACAGTTGCAAATTCAAATTGCAGGCTACTCCCGTGCTTGCATGCCAAGTATTTAGTGAATGATAAGTCAGCATTGGCCCTCTGTGAAAATTTGCACCTTTGATGAGACTCAAAACAGCCTACTTGGTGCAGTGGTTGTGAGCGTTGACTGGGGCCCTAGCAACCAGGCTACTAGCCCCAGAAATAATGAAGGATGCACACCGTAGCCCAGTCTAAACTTAAACAGTGTTTAAACGTTGGTAAGACAACGTCAAAAACCTTAATTGATTGATGTTTATTAAACCATATGTGTTTTACTAGTAAAAAGGAACTGGTAGTAAAACGAAATAAAATATACTTGAACAAAAAATTTCTTTTCACCTTGAATGGGCCCCTCGGATTTCTCGGGCCCTAGGACGTGCCTAGTCTGTCTCTTGGTAAATACGGCTCTGCTTACAGGGACCACTTTTTCGATTCCATCCATTCCGGAGTTACGGGACCATAAACGATCATTTTGATTGTTTTACATTGTTTTAACCATTGCATTTAGGGAACAATGCCACTCATCAAACTCCAGATCCATTCTTCGTGTATGCAACAATCGACTGCATGCATAAACCTTTATAGCCTGACACCATAGCCGTAAAAAAGGTACACGGATTACAAACAAAAACGTCAAAAGTGCCGTAAAAAAAGGGGGTTATAGGATTGAAGTTTCATTTTACTTGTTAAAATGTACACGGATAAAAATTGGTGATTTTTAATTGAAATAATCAAATGTACAATTCAGAAAATTGCATATGTTTAAGTGCTGTTGTGCGTTACAAATCATATACGTTACCGAAAGCACAACAGCACTTAAACAGATCCAATTGTCTCAATTGTACATTTGATTATGTCAATTAAAAATCACCAGTTTTTATCCGTGCACATTTTAACAAGTAAAATGAAACTTCAATCATATAACCCCTTTTTTTACGGCACACTAGACGTTTTTGTTTGTAATCTGCTTTGTTCTCAAACGTTAGAAACAAGAATTTCATAAAGAAATACATAAACTGCTTATGCAAAAAAGATTATCAAGCTGGATGTAGTGTATTCGAAGTTTGAGCAGAACAGCAATGTTGTTGCTTGCCACTCATTGTTGCTTTATAGAAACAAATTATCACCTTTGTTTGAATACTCCAAGTTGTGATGGGAAATGCAGTAATGGTTCAGCAGAGAGCACATCTGACGAAAATAAATTTTTAAATGTCAAATAGTTATCTCGAGACAGAATTCAATGCTGAAGCCAGACAACTAATCGACATTTTGACTTATTTTTCAGTCTTAACTTTAAGACTAATGTTTGGACTAATCCTTAATGTTGATATGTATCGTATGCACAATGGTGGTTGAGTTGTGAGAGAGCTCAGCCTGATTGCTGGAGGTTTGCGGATCTGGTCGAACCCCTGGAAAGCGGACCTTGGCAAAGTCCCCGCCAGGACTGCCGGCCAGGGTAGCGTGAGAGGCTACCATGCTCCTTCAGCGGCGATGAAAACTATTCTGGCCAATTATGGACAATTTTTCGGCCCCTACGATGATCGGAGGTTTCGCGGATAGAATCCCCTGGTTGGTACCTCCCTTTACCAGATATTTCTTCTTCTCTAAAAGTCTGGTAATGTTCAAAATTGAGCCGGTTCAGCCATACAAGCATTTAGTTGCTTCGGCTCTGACTCAAGGCTCAAAGAAATTAATTTAAAAAAAAATACGTAAGACTAACATGATGGCAGTAAGGCGTTCAAAAAAAGGGGTTAGCACTGATTTGAATTATTAACCAGTCTATATAAACTTGAAACTACCATGAAGACATGGAGTATGTAAACACGTCACTTGGGTTTGAGTAATTATTCAGTTCATTGATAAATACGATAAAAATGACAAATAAAAAGCAGCAACCAAAAGGTAGCCGTGTTTAATGCAGCAATAGGTGGGGAGTTAGTGGACTACCCAAATTTAAGAACATTTTATGCAGATATAGAAAGAACTAGACAACAGACTTTATTTGCATGGTTTAATGTGGTAAAGTTGAGTAATTTTCGATTTTAAATGTTTTGTGAATGTTTCACAAATCTTGATTACCTACAAGGATAATTGTAAAGCATCCTACCTGGTGATGTTGTTGAGGCGTCCTCACCTGCTGTTTTTAAAGCTAAACTTAAACAATGTGACCTTCACAAATTTTTAAGACGGTCGTTCTGACAATACCATACTCTGGCAGATTCCGCTTTTTTTTTTAAAACATTTTTTTTAACCTGTCATATGCCGTTAGTCACCATGCCTTTTCATCTTTTTGTTAATTCAGGTTGGGTGTTAGTGTCACTTTGGTGTCACTATGTTCTGTGCACTTTATATGCGAAATATGTTATGTGTTTACAGTAAAACAAATGTAAATGCGAATTAACAGGGTACAATGCGCTATTACATCACACCAGTCTATTTCAATAAAACACAGCATCGAAACAATTAGTGACAAAAAGATAATAAAAAGGCAATATGTATTTTCATTGAGACAGTTAAATGTTGTCTATGCAGTGTGCAGTGCAGTGTGCAGTAGGGGGGACTGAAAAAATTAAATTTTCGAAATTCAAAATGTCATAGTACGGAAAAGTTGACTTGTAGCATCACTACCTCACACAAAAAATTTCATCACTTCTGAGGTCATGTCTTGGGTTGCCACAAGTCTTGAAATTTAACATTGTATGTCAACGGGCAGAACGGCGAAAGAGGTAAAAATTATGATTTGATTGGTTAAAATTTAATTTTGTCATTATCTCATTTGATATTCTCAGAAACCATGTAAACAATGCTGGAATTAAAGCAACATACCGCCTGCCTTATAACCTTCCGCCTGCCTCACAACACCCACGCGACGATCACATCCGCGTATTTACTACAGCTAAGGTCAACTGAGACGGTAGCTTCGTTCCTCGCAGTGAAAAACGTAGCTACTGTCTCAATTGGCATTGCGCCTAATAGTCCAGCCAGCGTGAACCCATTGATGGTGTCGTCAAAAACCGGAATGATTCTTGTATTTTAAAATCACAATTTATAATTTTCTAGACTAGTGT
Organism: Lithobius niger; assembly: GCA_023313725.1. Taxonomy (NCBI): domain Eukaryota; kingdom Metazoa; phylum Arthropoda; class Chilopoda; order Lithobiomorpha; family Lithobiidae; genus Lithobius; species Lithobius niger. Next base: position 7,508 of record JAHWFP010215012.1, read on the forward strand.
CTTATAATTTTGCTTCGGCGATCTATTGGAATAATTAATTTTAATTTTTACTGCATTAGTCTATTATATTTTAGATCTCATGGTAATTCGTAGAAAATTAGTAGATGTACACACAGAGATGAAACGTCATGATTATTGTACGCGCGCAATGCATCATTTAGTGACGGGTCGTTAGTAAATAAAGTTCCATTATATTCAACAGAGAATCTCCTAGACGCCACATTTTAAAAAGGATTTTTGGCAAGGGAAAGACTAACGGTAAGGAAGTAGACCTTTGGGGCCGTACTTGATGTGGAGGATGGAGAAAAACGGCGCTGGGAGGTATATCCCTTTAAAAGGAGTTTTAATTTTTGTTGAAAACTATGGGTATAATTTAACATCAAAGATAGGCTAAATCAGCCATTTCTGCCTATATTGGCCCATAACATCATTATCAAATTTCTGGAAAAAATAAATAAAAATTATTGAAATTGTGGTTGCTTTTTATGGCTTCTAGTGTTATCAAATGAGATAATGTTAAAATTAAATTTTAAACCAATCAAATCATCATTTTTGCCTTTTTCGCCATTCCACCCGTTGACATTCAATGTTAAACTTCAAGGCTCTTGTGGCACCTCAAGACGTGACCTCAGTCAGAGTGCTGAATTTTTTGTGTGTGGTATGATGCTACAAGGCAATCTTTCTGCACTATTAATTTTTTCAGCCCACCCTAGCGTGCAGTTTGCGTGACAATGCTAGCAGCAATAAAAAGGTGGCAGTTTTTAACGTGCTAACTGCCATGGTTATAGACAGTGGAACCAACACATTTAAGAGTAGTAGATGGAGATAGAGACCACATAGGCAGAGGTCATTTGCATGGTTTAATCTGGTTAAATTGACAAATTTTCTGTTCTAACATGTTTGGCAAATGTTTCTCAAATCATTATCCGTAACGCTTATGGTGAAAATTTAAATCATGCCAATAACCCGACAGTGTGTGATGTCCAATCACACATAATAATGGTTCAGTCAACTTGAATGACAAAAATACTAATAAAAAGATGATTACAATTATCCTTAATGGCAATATAAATTTTCAATGGGAATATAACTCCTACATAGAAGAGACATTATTGTTTAAAGAGAGTCCAAAGTTTTGCTGACTTTTGGAATAGTCAAGTTGGTAATTTATAATTGCTCAAGTTTTTTTTTATGTCAAATTAGGCCACGAAAAAAATTTGTTGGTTCTCAGGCCCTGCCGGGTGGTCAAATTTGCCCCTGGTCATCACTTTTTATTTGCTAGCAAAAGCTGTGTTTCCTGTCCGTGGCTGGGTTTTTAGTCTTCTGTACAGCCGTACCGGCTGAGAATACTACTGCAACGACTTTGTCCGTCCGTTCGTCGCTTTTTTCAACTTCGCAACGGTACCTGATATTGACGACCATTGTTTACAGCGTTAGATTCAGTGTGAGATGTTAGTTAAATAACATGGCAAATTAAAACATCGTTACTTCCTCATAGCTAATAGACTTCGTCGACGTAACTAAATTAAATAATAACATTTGATCGTTGAATTAAAATCCTAAATTAAAATCCTCAATAAAAACAAACGGATTTTAGCTTCGTTTAAATATCTCGTCGCATTGTTGCATGAATGAATAGGCTTACCGTCGAACCAAGTTCTCCAGTAGGCCTATCTTCTACTTACGAAATTAAAACTGCATTTTTAAAATTAGGCCTAAAAAATGAAAATTGGGCCTAAAATCATGTTACCATGGCAACGTCAAGTTGCTACGAGTAGCTGTTGGCTTCATCAACAGCATCTCTCTATTCACTTCCCTGCCACCACTGATCTATATAGGCTACGTTGCGCGTTACGTTGTAACACTGTAACTGTGTGCCTGAAGGGGTACCGTGTTGCAAAAATGAATAGGCTTACTATACAATCCATATCTCCGTTAGCTGCTACTTACGAAATTAAAACTGCTGGTTAAAATTAGGCCTAAAAGCTGACAATTATGCCTAAAATGTAAAACGGGCCTAAAAGCTAACACATTTTTAACCTGCAATTGTGATGGCTACTGCTTTCAGATTAGTATAATAGAGATAGCTGTTGTAGTGCATGATAGAGGTGTGCGCCTCAACATTGGAAGTGGAGGAATTGTACAAAAGACCGGAGCCGCTTGTTTATCTAGCTGAAACTAGACTTTGCCATGAAGGCCCTTTTACGTCGAAGGCCGGGGGCCCCCTGTCCCCCCCCCCCCCCGTTAAATACGTCCCTGCAGTTGAAGTTGAAGCACGGAGGATACAATCGCTACGCGTAGACGCCAACATAACCAATGCTCCGATTACGCTCTTACTATTAAAAGCGTCGTAGGTTCCAGTAGTAAAAATCAACTAAATATGGTCTAAACATTCAGGCATGCAATACGACCACGGTCGATTTTTTTTTGGGAGGGGGAGGAGGGGGAGTAACAACTACCATCCCACCATCACACCCAAGAAAAACATCTCATTCTGAAAAATGGGCCTCAGTCGGAAATACTTAAATTTATAAAACAAAATGTAAATGAATAAAAAAAAATTAATAATAGTTTGGCACAGCTTGGGGGGGGGAAGAGGGGGAATTTGTCCTTAAATCCGTTGATCCCGTCTAGACACCAAGGTCTCCACCACCTTACCGGATGCCAATGAAAAGTATAACTGTGCGTACAGACTAACGAACCAGCCCTGTTGGATTGTGGTGTGTACTGTTTTGTTACTTGTACCAATGAAACAACACAATGTACTCTGTTTCTATGATGACCCAAGCTGCACATTGGATGAAAAAATCTGACACACTTGCTATCAAAGAACGCTTGCCATTATAAAATCGCAACATTATTAATTTCATAGACGGAAGACAAAGCTCTCTATTGGGCTAAAGTTTACATATTGATTCCAAATGGCTCCAACATCTTCCTAAATACAGGGACAGTTGGTTTTAGAACGCGGAAATGAGTTAAAACGATTTAAAACGGTCGATTTGCAGCGCCACAATCCGTACATCTATACGGTGTTTGCGTTCGCTCGCAGGGCCGGCAGGGCAGCTTATATTTTTTTCGTAAACTGTTCCGATAAGCGGGTTGTTATTGTCAGTTTCGTGTGGTTGTGTGTGGTTTTGTTGTTATTGTCAGTTAGGTTAGGTAAGTTTGGGGTTTGGCGTTTCATACTGAGGTAGTTAACTGGTTGGGGTGTGGCATTTCATACTGGGGCAGTTAATTGGTTAGGTTATGATATTGATGATTTAACGAGTTTCCGCAGTTTGGGATCAACTTGTAGTGCCTTCCGTGAAAATTAAAGATAGGTTTTTTTCTCATTTTTCGAATTTCGGGCCATGTGCGTAAAGTAAACTTGTTCCCTCTATTGTTTATTTTACTATCGAAAGTGATCGTGGAATGAATTTATAATTCTGCCTTTATTGTGTAGCGCTGCCCCTGATTAGCAGCAGCCACATAACTACCCGAATTGCCAATATGTGTAGAATACTGAGGCCTTGCCGGCGAACCGTAAAGTAGCCGCCATTTTTTTTAAGGGTTCACCCAAAGCCTGACAACAGATAGAATTCCGTTTTCCGTGGATGATGTCAAAACCTGAAATAAGCTGGGCCAGTTCCGGTTCAACTTTTTTTTCATACAGAAACATAATTGGCAAAATTTTTTAGTCAAGGACTTAGATCCATTAATATGCAAACGATTTAATCATAAACTGTTGCCTACCAAAGCCTACAATTTGCTGGCACGTGTTCTCATTGAAAATAAAGGAACATCGACTGCTATTCAGGCACTTCCGGTATTGCGCTAATAATTGATACGCATGACCCGTTCAAATAAACTACTCGAGTGGGACTTGACGTCATTAGACAATCGCCACGACTCAACCCCCGTCCGTATCTCAAAAACTGCTTTATGCATAAAATACATAAGCAGTTAAAAATGGCGTGGGCACCAACAATTGCATCTGTTACGATGCCTGCTCGACATCTCTTGCCAAGTTGCCATAAAAACAAACACAACTCGGTAATGAATGACGTTTCATTGCAGTGCAAGACACCGTCCAGCACCATCGAGCGCCAAAAGCGTGCGGCTAAGATAATTCGTCACCGAAAGCTTGGTCAAATGGCATTGACGCACATTGAGTGGGCTATGACTGGGTTTGCTTTCACTTTCAGTTTAGTCCAAGATTGGATCAATGAGAGCTCGAAGTAGTTCGTGGCTCCGCCTTCAGCTGTCGCTGCCTGTCACCTCGAAAACGGGCCGCATCTCGCTACTCTGAGCCCTTCACCAACGGATACAATCGTAACAATGCTTAAAGAATAGCAACTAAGCTGCACCTGACAACATGGCGACAATATTTAAATAGTGTACACACTACACAGCTAAATAAGAATTTTGTTTTCAGGTTATTTCTCAGGTTAGAGCAGAGCGCCAGGCTATAAAACTGCTGTGGGAAGCAATCTTTTTTTCCTTCCCATTTTAAGTATCTTGTATCCTTGCGAGGCCAATATTTATGCTGTGTTAAAGGGATATACCTCCCAGCGCCATTTTTCTCGATCCTCCACATCAAGTACGGCCCCAAAGGTCTATTTATTTACCGTTAGTCTTTCCCTTGCTAAAAAACCGTTTTAAAATGTGGCGTCTAGGAGATTTTCTGTTGAATATAATGGAACTTTATTTACTAACGACCCGTCACTAAATGATGCATTGCGCGCGTACAATAATCATGACATTTCATCTCTGTGTGTACATCCAAATTTTCTAATAATTACCATGAGATCTAAAATCTAATAGACTAATGCGGTAAAAATTAAAATTAATTATTCCCCAATAGATCGCCGAAGCAAAATTATAAGACACTAGCCTAGAAAATTATAAATTGTGATTTTAAAATACGAGAATCATTCCGGTTTGTGACGACACAATCAATGGGTTCACGCTGGCTGGACTATTAGGCGCAATGCCAATTGAGACAGTAGCTACGTTTTCGTTGCGAGGAACGAATCTACCGTCTCAGTTGACCTTAGCTGTGGTAAATACGCGGGTGTGATCGTCGCGTGGGTGTTGTGAGGCAGGCGGAAGGTTATAAGGCAGGCGGTATGTTGCTTTTAGCCATAACTATTGCACACGAAACGTAGGCCGAAAACATTTAAACATTTACTTGCAATCTGCATTTAATAAGCATCGTAATTACAGTTGCAGCGTTTCGATTAGCTGAAACACGGGTTGTTTCAATTTATTTATTACGGGTTGAGGCCCTGAGCCATGCACCCTGTACTATAGATAATGACAAATTACAAACGCACCACTACTTAACAACTACACCGGGTTCTTTCTATGATTTATTCAGAGCCTTGGCCCACAGCCGCACGCTCTATCTACAAACTACAATACAGATACTACTTTTCAACACCCGTACTCCCATAACAACCACCCCACACACAACACAACACTTCATGGCCACCACACAATGTCATCACAGCAACACACTGCACCCTCTTCCGGGAATCCACTCAATAGCACAACAGTCCGCAGCACCACCGCAGCACTCCCTACAAACTGTCCACCGTGCACAAGACACGCTCACTGCCAGTGGACTACTGCAGCACAATCACCACCCCGCTGTGCACAAACACACCGTGCACTAAGCACTCAGGCTTTTCTCCCCCATGTAGGGAGAGTTCCAGTGGACCACATTCATTACACCATGACGACACCACCTGACGACGGCAATGCTTTCCGCGCACCAGCACACTGACCCACCTTCTCTCCCCCATTTAGGGAGAGTTCCAGTGGACCACATTCTTCATGCCACAATGATGCCAGCAGACACCTCCAGACGACGCGACACAGCACAAGAGAAGCCGGATGAGGGTAGGGTGGGGCCAGCAACCTGCACGCATACTACTCTACTTGTATCACACAGACACATGCGACGTCCTACAGAACCCCGCCACCGCCCGCAATTTGGCAACCGGGCACTTGCCTACAAACAGGGAAAGCACCTCTGGGAGCGTTGATAGACCGCGCAGCCAAGACACCATACGCGCCGCCGAATATTTAACACAATGTAACAACACATGTTCCGGGGACTCCTCAACAAGACATGCCGAACATAACGGGGAACCCACCCAACCGAAACGAAATTGGTGAGCACGCAACAAAGTGTGGCCTACACGCAGCCTGGAAGCAATTTTCGCATCCTGGTAACATAGTTTGTCTAAACCCGAGCTTGTAGCACAGACAGGGTGTAGCCCATAGAAAGCCCTTGCAGCACGCGAGGCATCCCAGCTCCTTTGCCACTCGGCCACTGCCCAAAGCCTCACAGCAACCCGACACATACGCACAGATAACTGCGGAGTAACCTCCGCACCATTCCTCTGCGCTGCCTCTCGCGCAATCCCATCTGCTTGGACATTCCCCATGTTCCCACTATGCCCTCTGATCCACTGCAGTCCAACCAGGCCAGTGCGGGATGCCATCCACATTTTCCACAAGATCGTGTAAATAACTGGATCCGCAACATCCAGGGTTTCACAAGCACCACTCAGCAGCTTAAGACACGAGAGCGAGTCCGTGTACACTGTGAATGATGGAAGCACCAGATCCAGTGCTACATCCAAAGCAATCGAGATAGCTAGCAATTCGCACAGTGTGCTGGAGGTGACTGCAGAAACAAACCGCTTCACCTCCAATTTCAGTGATGGAATAACCACCCCGATCCCACCCAGCCGCTCTGCTGGCCGGTAGGAGGCATCACAGAAAACAGCACACTCAGTGCCAACACACCCAAACACACGTTGCAAACTCGGGCACCACACCCACGGACTGTGCGGGTTGGCACAGGCAACAGGTGCGGGGACATCCGTTACTTGACGTAGCAGAGTGACCCCAGCACCCGCCTCACCCAACAGGCTCCTCGCCCTCTCAGTCAGGTGATCATAATCCGTTAAAATACCTCCCACAGGATCCTGCGGTCCACGACTTAAATTGCGGAGACACAAAACCACCAGCAGCTCTTTAGCTCTGAACTCCACAGGTGGCTCATTGCACTCCACCCACAGCGCTTGGACCGGAGTGGAGGCTAAGCACCCAGACACCAACCGAAGGCACACATTTACCGTAACCTGCAATGTCGCAAGGTGTCGCCGTGCACCCACCAAGAACGGCAAGTGGTAGTCCATAGTCAACCGCACATACGACCGATAAAGCGCCAGCAGGGAACCCCTAGTGATGTGTTTACCCACACACAACGCCTTCAGCACAGCAACACGCGACTGCAACTTCATGTTGAGCCGCTGCACATGCTGTGACCAGTCCAATGTTGAGTCAAGCACCACTCCACGATACTTCACACTTGCAGACGAGCCAACAGACTGGCCCCCCACACGTACCTGAACCCTGCTCGGCTGGAACCTCACATACCGTGAGAAAACCACCACGTCCGTCTTGGCCGGCGCCAGAAGTAGGCCTCGATCCCCAAGGAGACCACCAATCGTGGTCAACGCCTCCTCAGCACAATGCACCATGAGGTCAAGGTCCTCACCCACAAACCACACCGCCACATCATCGGCATAGCAAACCACATTAGCGGTAGCGCTGATTTCCACAAGCACCTCATTCATAGCAATCGCAAAAAGCGTCGGACTAAGACAGCTCCCTTGGGGGAGCCCCCTTTCCGTGCTCGCCTCAGTGGACCACGCACCACCCACCCGTGTCACAAAGGAGCGAGTGCCCAGCAGCGCAACGATGGTGTTAACTAACTTTACACCCACGCCCATTTTAACCAGTGAGGCCTTGACCCAGGCTATGGACACAGTGTCATAGGCTGCCTTGATGTCTAAGAAAACCGCCAAGACAACCCTGCCCTGTGCCCATGCCTCACGGATGCTGGACAAAAGAAACATCACAGCATCCTGCGCGCTGCGATTGGGGCGATACCCAAACTGCACCCGCGCAAGACAGTCATGATATTCCAGATGCCAGCTCAGTCGTCTGATGATCATGCGTTCGTACACTTTCCGAATGCACGAGAGCAAAGCTATCGGCCTATAGTTCATGAGTTCCGAACGATTGCTCCCAGCCTTGTGCACGGGAACCAGCACCGTGAACATCCACGATGGGGGCACCGGAGCACCATCCAGAAGCCGCTGGCATATCACTACTAAATCCTTTAGCACATCCCTCGTCTGCTGGCGGAGGTCACCATAACCAACACCATCAATCCCTGTGGCACTTCTGCTCTTACACTTGGCAAGCGCCGCAGAAAATTCAGAATAGTCCCACTCCACATCACTAACACACGACGGAGCAGCTGGTGCCCCTACCGGAGGCGCAACACCTCCCGAAAGACTATACACACTGGCAAAACGTGCATTGAACGCGTTTGCCATAGCGGGACCACGCAGGATTTCACGGTTACCCATGCTGGCCGCCATGCTATAGACCCAACTCAGTGTCGTTCTCGCAGTACCATAATTAATGGCCTTCCAGGCCTGCGACAACGAGTGAGACTGTGAGACTTGTTCGCAAATGCGCTTGCCATATGCCTCCTTCTCACAGCGCAAAATATGACGGGACTCCTCTGACGTGCCTCTGTAGACAAGCCACGTCTCATCACACGGGTTACGCTTCCATTTGCGGTACGCCACGCGCCTGTCCTTAACAGCAACCGTGCATAAACGTGTCCACCATGAGTGACGGCTCCGCCGCTCGGAAGTAGGCCTATGCGCCGTCCCCGTCATGTGGGCCGCTACCCACTCCCCAAAAATACCATTGCCCAGCACAGGCCGTGCACACTGTTGACGAGCTGCTCGGTGCGGAGAGGCTCGAGCAGAATACATTCTACGAGGGCACAAGGCGACAGGGAAGTGGTCACTACCACGCAGGTCATCTGACACCTCAAATGCGTATCGCGCTGCAATGTCACGCGAACACACAAAAAAATCTAAAACGGACTCCTGTAGCCTGTCACGCTGCCACCGCACAAACGTGGGTGTCCCATCTTGCATCACTTGCAACCCCTGTTTTGTGATGACTTCAGACAATCGGCGCCCCCTGGTGTCAATCTGTAGAGAACCCCAGTCAAAATGATGGCTGTTAAAGTCTCCCCCCACAATGACTGGCAACGAAAACTGGGCAAACCACCGTGACCAGTCCTGGACTGACGGGGCGCCCGTGACATGCACAAACACGACCGTTACCCAATGGCTATCCATCCAGACTTTAACCGCAACAGCGTCAATACCAATGACACAGTCCGTAATGGCCACAACACAATAAGGCACTGACCACTTCAAAAAGACTCCGACCTTGTTACCAGAAAAGACAAAATCCGCCTTCCAGACTGCCGCATCAAAACCCTGCATATTGTTGGCTTCTTGAATGCCCAAGACGTCAACACGTTGCAGCCGCAACTCAATTTCTTCTAACCTACGCAGAGCGCCACGCGCATTCCACGATACTATCGTCCCCGCTGACGCAGTGAATTTATGTTAGGGGCCCCTCTCCTCCCACTTCCCATCACCCCCCGCCCTCATCCAACTCACCACTGCACACTATTACCTGACTGTCCATCACTTGCGACGCTGGGGTCCTATACGAAAGTGTGGCCTCACCTACAACTCTGGCATGCACATCCATCTCCGGCACATTTTCCTGCATCATCGGCACATCTTGTGCCTCTTGTGCATCTTGCATCATAACCACACCTTCTTCCATTCCCTCATCCACTTTTCCGCACCTTTCCTGCTGGTCAGCAACATCCGATGCAGTGTTGGACACCGTTGCCGCAATTTTCCTCTTGGCACCCCCTTTCTTCCTCTTCGGAGGTGGCGTTATCCACGGTCCATCACCATCGACCTCTTGCTGCACTTGTTGCCTTGGGCGCCCAACTTCTCCTTTTCCACAATCATTCTGCAATTTCTGCAGATCCCGGGGGGCCAAATCCGCACTCCTGCAGGCTGCCATCAAACAAGGCGCACTGGTGCTCAAGGCACTGGGCTCCGGGCTCTTCTCAAGTTGCTGACGAGCGTGTTGCTTTGGCTGCCGCCGTGGCTTCGGTGGCTGTTGCGGCAGTGGTTGCTGTTGCTGTTGCGGACGCGATTTGGTGCGCGCCGTCGCGCCCAGCTGTTCTTGACGAACTCCGACCTGCTGCGCGGTCGCTCGAAGGTGTTCACATGGCTGGCGTGGATCCCTCCAGACACCACATGGCACGCACGCCACAGCAACGCAGGCACGACGATAGTGCCCACGTGCCCAGCAGCGCAGACATTTCGGCGCACGATCCTCCACCAAAACCAGCGTTTGAATCCCCCTAATGACCACCACGTCGGGGACGTCTTCTATGGTGACGCCTTCTCGTAAGCGCAAGGTCACATGTCGCACTGTTGTTTCGCATACTACCTTTCCACGCACCTGCAGTCGCTCGAAGACATGTCGCTCCAGCGTGGCTATACGCCCAAATCCTGCTGCCACCTCCTGGGGCGTGATGCCTCGTGGCAACCAGTGCAACCGCGCCTGAACAGTTTGCTCGTGTATGTCGTGCACCTCCACCAGATGGCCATTGATCACAAGTCTAGTACGTAACAGTCTTTGCTTCGCTGCTTGCGTTCGTAGCTCCACCTCAAACACATGTCCAACCCTGAGAGTGCCCACTGCCGCAACTTCATCTGCGCCCACCACATCTTCTACAGCTAGGTACACCTGGGTTGTAGGGTACGGTTTCCCCGCCTGCGCACAAACCAGTACAACGGAACGAGGCATACGAGCATTTGCTAAGCCGCCGCCATACAGCCTCTGCAGTGCTTGCAAGCCCCGAGAACGCCCTGGGCCTGCTGATGTCACGGCACTACTCTCCTCTTCGGCATCACTCTCACTCCAGATGGTCGTCGCCCCATTTGCTGCGCTTCCAATGGCTCCCTCAGCAGGCACATTCCCCGTCACTGCAGCGCTGAACAACTTCGCTGCATGTACCGCTGCCTCTCTGTCTGCAGCCTGGTTCTTGGGCGGAACCGCCATCACAGGCAACTGCACTGAACCGCCATCTTGTTTTCCAGCCCCCACTTGCTTTCCAGTCCCAATCTCCGTACTCACACCATAGTCCCGTACACGCCTTTCACTAATCCCTCTCTTCTGGGCTTCTCTCATGACAAGCAAGAAAGTGTCATCCGACACTACACCAAGATTTATCTCACCATCCGTCAGCACCTTTTTCTTCCACAAATCTCTGAGGAGGTCGTCAACATCGTCAGCCATGTTGTCTTTCATTTCACCCATCAACAATCAACTGTTTAGAAGAATTGTTGACAAAAACATCACACGCGTACAAAGAACGAAAAAAAAATATTATTTTTAATTGTAACGATGAAATTTAATTGTTTGCTGATGATGATACTCCTCTGTCGCTTACGATCTTCTATATATACAGGGTGTTCGGAAATTGGTGTCAAATATTTTGAGGGTCCGCTGTGTGATCAAAGATAAGAAGAAAAAGTCCTATAAACATGGGTCCGGAAATGCACCAGTCTTTAGTTATAGCCCCCCCACCCCCAGGTACGAGGTAAACAGTTCTTAAATACCTTGTAATGATTCCGTTTCCATTCCAAACTCAGGATATGTGCCATATCATACCTGGTATTTCAGTACTTCATAATACAGTATTGGGTCGCACAACTTATCAGAGGGAGAGGTAATTTTCTTATGGGGGGGGGGGGGGTTCTTAAGATTACCCCGGTTCATTTCCGGACCCATGTTTATAGGACATTTTCTTCTTATCTTTGATCACACAGCGGACCCTCAAAATATTTGACACCAATTTCCGAACACCCTGTATATAATACGGAGCAGGCGGCCAAGTCACCGGCCACGCCATTCCGTCTTACAATCAAGTACCCTACCCCGTAGTGTCATCTATTGACGGGATTCGCCTTCAAATTCGGGTTGGGACAATTTTCCAACGTCTTCGAACAGATGGCGCCACTTACCAAACCTGCCATGTCGCCGTCTATTGACGGCCTTGGAATACGACTTCGGGTTATAACACTTTTTCCAAAGTCTTCGAAGAGATGACGCCACTTACCAGACCTGCCGCACTGTTTTTGGGTTCGTTTTTTTGGCGTTGTTGTGGTACCAAAGCGGCCAACAAAGTTTTAGTCGCGTGGACTGTGCCATTGTCGGTGTTTGAGCTAGAAAAAAAAAAACAACCCGTGTCTACTAACCCAGACAACTTTAAACCAAACGACGATTGGTTCTTAATTTCGAAGCCCCCAATGGGCCTCGAAATTGGCAGCCTGATACCATGGAAAGGCGCATTATTTCCTAAATGTTCACTTCCAGAAAGGAGTTGAATTGTTTTTAAGTGGGCGGCAACAATCGTTGCTTGCAACAATGTCACCACGCACGATAACAGGGTGAATTGTTTCAAAGGTTTAACTTAAACATAGGACCGCCTAGGAATCTGGCTGTTGCAGACATAGGGCCTTAGGGCTTCGGGCAGATGACCAGGAGTGGTTAACGCTCGTTAAACCCTTTAACCCTTTAACTTAAACATAGGATTACTTGCTTACCGAATGCTGCATTTCTCAGGGCTGTTTTAGCCTTCAGTCAGACACACGCATGCAACTTTTCCGGGGCTGCACCAAAGGGAGAATGTCACGGGGCGACGTTTTCGGGGAGGGGGAGGCGGCAAGCGTGTATGGAGGGGACACGTATGCGAATCCGGGAGGGGGCAGGAGTGTGGGGATTGGGGGTTAAAGTAATTTTGGGGGAGAGGGCATATGTGGGAGCCACTCACATGTTCGGTCTTCGGTTTGATAAATATAAAACCAAAGACCAAACACCTGGAGAGAGGCGGTAAGGGGGGGGGGGGGGGTGCGCAGCATGCCCACGGGCACAACTAGTCTTACATTATAAACCAAATTCTCATAGCAGATGTGAAGCAACCGCAACGACCCCCAGAAGGGGAACAATGAAAACGTGCGAGTGTGTCAATTCTTTGGCTTAAAGTTGAAACTGGGACGTTGTTGCCCTGAAGTTGAAATTGCCACATTGTTACCTCAACTAACAATTTGCTCTAACAATTATCCTTCTAACCAAACACCGTGGTAATCTCATGGGCAAGTATTACATGACGCCATGCCAATTTTCTTTTTCACACGGTACGCATCGCTTAAGCCACAGCGAAAGACTGGGAGTGGGGGGGGGGGGGGG
>JAHWFP010215014.1:0-16748 GCA_023313725.1 Lithobius niger
CCCTTTAACAAGTATTTTATATTATATAATTTTGGTATCATTTGACGTAGTTTTGTTATCAACTTTGCAATATGCGCTTTAAAATTCCATTGCGAATCTACATCCGTTCCAAAATATTTCGTTATTTTCTTTAATTCTATTTCCCTGCATGTTCTTTCACAATTTTGTTGATTTTTATTTTCTCTCATTAGTAGGCCGTGTTCAGAATGTCTAATTATATGTTTTTTTATGTTTATCTTTTCATTTTAGAAACTGTAATGTCTACTTGTATTGTTTTTTTCCTCACTTAGATAACGTTCATTTTCGATTAGCCATTCATTTACCATCTTAAAATCGTGGATTTCATTTACGTACACTAAGAACAGTAATGGCCCTAATGCAGATCCTTGTGGTACCCAATATTTAATTTCGCTATAATCACTATATTCATCTGCAATAATAATAATAATAATATATTTATTCAGCAATTGTAATTACACACATAACGTGCATGCACGAAGCCTCACTGGCTTGTTTGTGCACTGAATATTAGACAATTATACACACAATCATGTAACGGTAGTTGTTATATAGAATCTTTTTACAGTATCATATTCTAGAAAAGCAGTTATTCAGTAGGCTTGATTTAGTAGCCAATTTTTAACAATTTTTTTAATATTACCTCTAGTTAATGTCGATCGTATTTCAGATGGTAACTGATTAAGAATGGAGGGTACTAAATATTCAAGGCATCTTCTACAATAGGAATTTCTCCAGGTTGGAACCTGTAACCATGCTGTATTACTTCTTCCAACTCTTATAGTTCTTTTTTGATAATTGTTATCAAAAAAGTTTGTGATTACTACATTTAATTTGAATAATTTAGTAAAGTTAAGTAGGTGAAATTTTTAACAATATTTTTTGTCGACATTTTAACTTTTGAGCTAAAGAGTGCTTTTGTTTCTTTATTCAATGTTTTTGTATTTTTTCAATGTAATTTTCGGTGGTTGAACCAAATATAACGCAAGCATACGAACCTGTGACAATAACCACGATTCATAGATAATTTTTTTAATTTCGATTCCAAATGTTTTATTTACTCTGTATAGCATCGGTTTAATCCCTCGACTTTTTTTCTTTAGATTTTCAATATGTGTATAAAATTTCCAGTTTTCATCAATTTCAATTCCTTAGCGAGGGAACCTGATTGATTTTAGGACAGTGGTTACAATAAGAGTTAAACACGCAATTTTCATTATGTGAACGGATAATACAGATTTTTTCAGTATGTAGGGTAGCTAAATGCATAAAGTTTGTTTTGTCATTATTAATGTATAATTCATTGTTGCATAGGTATTGATTGATGATATTAAAATCATTTTGAAGATTACTCGCCATAATTTCTTGTTTATTGTTAACCGATATCATAAGAATATAATCGGCATATAAAGAGATTTGACAACGATAGTTTTCTTCTAGGATATCGTTTATATAAATAATAAACAAAAGAGGGTCTAAAATTGAGCCTTTTGGAACACCATATTCAATAACGTTCCAGTCACTTTGTGAATCTGCTATTTTCACACAGCTTTGTCTACTGTGCATATAGTTTGTAAGAATATGCAACAATTTTCCTCGGATACCAATATTGGAAAGTTTATTAAATAAAATTTTTTTGTCGATCGTGTCAAATGCCTTTTTTAAGTCTATTGCAATGATACCTACGTGTTTACTGAGCTTAAGCACATTAAGAATTTTGTTGTCGATCATACTCGGGCTATCCAAAGTTCCAATTTTCTGTCTAAAACTGAACTGAGAGTTATTTAGAAGTTTAAATTTATATAGAAATCTTTAATAATAATAATAATAATAATTAATAATAATAATGTTTATTCAGTAAACAAGACAACGCACGAAGCTGCTATACTTTGTTCCACTTTATGTTTTCAGAAAACTGACTGTATGACACCACGTTTTCTTCCATTACGAGTGCAAAAATTCCGTAAACATCTCATACGTAAACTCTAACAGTAACTTTGTTGAGTCTACAAGTGTGATATCCACATGTTTTTGCTCTTTTAGTGCAAGGAAACAAGCCGTCATCCAGTCAGTTTTCTGAAAACATAATGTGGAACAAACTATAGAGCTTGTATGTGTATTGAAGGACAATACAAACAACAATTATTATGTGCGACACAAAATATGACAGATCTTTCATCAGAGGCATTGGTGTAAATAGCCTAATTAATAAAGACTAAATTAATATCAACATTAATTTAACAATAAAAAATATAGGCAAAGGGTAAATCGTTAGATGAATAAAGCACAATGACATTACATTTAGATAATTCCCAATATCCAGTTTTTTACATATTTTCTCATTTTATTAGCACTGGCAATATTTCTTAAACAGGATGGGATTTCGTTGAATAAGGATGGAATAATATAAGGCATGACTTTTTTACCATATGAATTTCTCCAAGGTGGAGTCTGCAACCATGCATTGTTGGTTCTTGGGGGTTAAATGTTTTATAGGTTGGGTCAAAGTAATTATTCGTAATAATTGTATACTTCTAAAGTTGCTGAACGTTGAATAATTGATTTTCAAGATACATGTCCTTCGTAGTTTTTCCGTTTCTTTTGCCAAAAAGCACTTTTATTGTTTTGTTAATGGTTCTTTGAAGCCTCTCAATTAAATTAGTTGAGAGTCCAAATATGATGCATGCATATCTGACTTTGGATAGAATCCAAGCTTCATACTGAGTTTTCTTTTACAGTTTTGTTTATGTAATCCTTGATCATATATAGCGTTGGGATTATTTGTCTGATTTTTCGTATTAAAGTTTCAATACGATCGTAAAATTTCCAATTATGATCAATTTCAAGGCCAAGGTACTTTGTGTTTGTGGTTTGGTTTAATTTTTTGCAGGTGCAGATATTGTTTTTTGAGCAGCCGATGTTATGCAGATATATAGAACAATGTTTTTTGGTCATATGTGAAGTCGTTATATGCATAGAGCATTTTTTTTCTGCACTGATATAAAGTTCAGTTTCAGTAAAATAGTCATTTATTTTATCAAAGTCATTTTGCAAGTTTTGTGTCATAATATCTTGATTAAAATTAATCGACATCCGGCAAACGTCATCCGCATACAAAGTTAACAAACCAGTAAAATTGTAGTCAGCAATATCGTTTACGTAGACCAAAAAAGTATCAGTCCGAGTACTGAACCCATATTTTCAACTTGCCTCCATGTACAGCAAGTGTTGTGTATTTTTGCACTGCTAATTCTGTTTGTAAGATAGTTTATCAAGATATTTAAACATTTTCCTCTAACATTTGCCTCTAACACCATACTTATACAATTTTCTAAAGAGAATTTCTTTATCAAGAGTATCAAATGCTTTTTTTTTAGATTTATGAAAATAGCTGCAACATGCTTCCCTTCGTGTAAAGCTCGGTTGATGTTATTATTAATGTATTTTAGTGCATCGATGGCGCCTTTATGTTGCTGAAATCCAAACTGCTGTTTATTTATGATTTTATTCCTGTATAGAAAATTCATTATTCTGGTGGCAAAAAATTTCTCAACAATTTTGTTTAGCACTGGAAGCAAGGCGATTGGTCTGTAATTGTTGTGATCCTGTTTATCTCCTTTTTTGTAGATAGGCCTATGTACTTGGCTTTCATAGCAAAGATAAAAATTTGCATGTCCACAAGATTTTTTTTATATTTATGCTATTGATAATTTTAAGAATATCATATAGAGTAGGTTTAAGTATTTGAATAGTATTTTCCATCTTGTTTGCGTTGAGACGTGGAATACTTTTTTAATATGAATTTTTAGGTTTTGAACCATTTTTTGTACATTTTAAAATTGGAACTTCTTTTTGATAACAGTCAGCAAAGTTATTATAAAGATAGCGTCAGTGTTCTGTTTACGAAAAGTATTTTTTATTTGCTCGTCTATGTTAAGTTTTTCTTTTTTTTACCACATATTGAGTTAATTTTCCCCGAAATTTTTGCGCTATCATTAAGATTGCTGTTGAAAAAATATTTCTAGTACATTTGTTTGGCAAGTTCAATGTTGTTTTTCACGTCTTTGTTTAGCTCTTTTGTTGGGTTAGCGAGTTTGGAAATTTGAGACCAAAGTTTGTTTTTGCGGTTAATTTTTATTAAAAGGTCATTCATCCATTCGTTTTGGCCAATAATGTATGCCAGGAGCGGCACAAACGAGTATGCATGATAAAATTACCAAGCATGTTTAGTTGAAGCACGCAGCAACTCGCCTGCTACAGCGTTGAAACGGCCTTGCAGCGCGGATGGATAAGGTTTCTTCAAGCCAAGGCCGACTAGGGGAGAAATCGCATGTCTCGCCTCCTGGCTCATTGGCAGTTTAGGCGCACGGCAGAAGGGGGTTGGTTTAGTACATTTGTTTATGAACTCAAGCCTTACGATAAACGTGCACTGCACTCTGAACATTTGCTTGATCGTTTTAGATGTAGACTGTCTGCCAGCAGCATAAGAGCTGCAGCATGAAAGCTCCTCGAGCGCAGCGAGACGACGCGGAATGAGCGAGCGAAGCGAGCGACTCCGCTAGTATGTATTATTAAGTTGTCTTACATTATTTACATTGTTGTATTTGAAGCAATAATGCTGTTTGAAAGAATTTGTTACTTCGAAATCTTTGGTGCCAAAAAGTTGGAAGGCTATAAAGAAGTGATCCGCCAGTTTTATTTTTATTACGTAAGATTTATAATCCCAAGTTTTAGTTTTGTTGTAAATTAGGCTAATGCACGATTAATTATTTTATTATGTCTTATTTCTTCTCTTGTAGGCGAATTAATTTGTTGAGAAAAGGATGCCATTGGTTTTTCAAATTTTTCATAATAATCATAATAATATCTTTATTATAAATTACATTTTTTTACAATTTGAATCCTCGAATAATAATAATAATGATAATAATAATAAGAATAAAAATGTTAACCACAAAGTGGTAGGGATCCAGAAGTGCAAACCTAGGATTATTACTTGTTTGGAATAATAGCATGCGTGATTCTTAGTGTTGGGTGTATTAGTGATATCAAAGGCGGTTTTGCGCTCTACTAGCACTTCATGAAATAAATACAGATGCAAACCTATTTGCGTTGTCTTTTGGACTTAAATGTCAGACTGCCTGAGCGGGAAATCGGAGCCTAGGTCCTACCGCTCAGCCAACTGGCATTTAACTCTTGTTGAGCCGTCGGCTTTCCGTCCTGTTTAATCCTTTTCATGTTTGATTTGTGTGTTCCATTCGTTTCATTTAGGGTGTGGCACAGCAAATAACCATCCCTCCAGAGGTGATTGGAAAGTGTATGTTTATACGCATATATGCACGTGTTAAAATGCTGCCTATGGACGTTTAAAAAAAAGGTCGTGTCAGTATGGCTCAGCGATTAACCTTTGGTTTCAAAGGTCGTGGGCAGTCTGACATTTAAGTCCAAAGGGCAACGCAAATAGGTTTGCATCTGTATTTATTCAACTCTTGTTGAGCCGACGGCTTTCCACACTGTTTAGCCCTCATGAAAACGACGGTATTAAGCGGCAAAAAAAAAAAAATAGCGACAAAGATGGCACTCCTTGTTGGGATCTTGAAACGGCTACCTACTCGTTTTGAAGTTATCGGCTACGATCATTTTGTCACAGATTACTAGAAAAGAGTCCATAAGAAACTAATGGCGCCGCATACTAAACTAAAACCCAAATGAGCGAATACTTTGTCCGAGAGAGGCTCGAGCTCATATAAACCTGCCGTGTGAGCCAAATGAGGGGCATCTACGCTGGCTTCTCTGCAAAATCGAGCCCTAACGGTTTTTTCAGTAACGGTTTTTCAGTATCGCAGTTATCGTCGTGCTACATCACCAGTGCATTTTGTCGTTGTGTTCAATCTCGCGCTGCAATCGCGCCGCAAGCCTTCGAACACAAGTTGCATAGCCGATAAAGCAGGCCGCCTGTTAGAAAGTCGCATCCTCTCAAACAACTAATAATCCTAGGGTAAACCACTTACTCTGGTCAGAGTCCGGATACATTTAAAATGAACAATGGCCTAGCGAGACTTTAGTTTAACAAATTCAGGTCTTCGGTGGAACGCGACTGCAGCATATGCTCAGACAGAAAATTCCAGGCTGGAACACCTCTTATCGAAAGGAAGCTCCTGCTACATTTCAACCTTACTGCTAAAACCATCAATTTTAGTGAGTGGCCCATGGTGGCCAAACAAGAGCAGGGGTTAAAAAAGTGTAAGTCCACCTGCAAAGAACCCCGAACAATCTTATAGCTGCGTAATTCTACGGATTGTATATATAGCCTGACACGTGATAATCAATGCCATAAGAAAGGTTGTAAGCAGGTTATATTTTTTTTTTATAAGAAAGGTTACAGAGACCAGGTAATTTTTTTTTGTACATTTACGCTGGACAGACTCGACCATGTCGATTTCTCCCAATAGAGAAGGTAACTATACTGGGTTTGCATACTCCAGCAGAGACCTCACAAACACCTCGAAAACCCACATCTTTTTCTGATATTGCCGGCGGTTAACCAACGGTTCACAATGGCTAGTCACCGAAAAGCTTTGGCAACGATCAAATTGCCCTGTACTGATGGTTTAAGATTTGAGGTTCAGCAGATCCCCAAGTTATTTCCTTCGTGTACATCATGTCATGTGTAATCGATATTGGAGGGTTTGGTTTTTACGACCGACATGAAAGTTTGGTATTTTTTAATTGAAAGTGGTAGCTGCTAATCTTTGCTCCACTCAGAAACATAGTCAATCGCATCTCGGGGCTAAGTAATCAGTTTCTGTGTCAATAATAGGTTTACCCAATTTCAGATCATCCACGAATTTCAACTGGTGGACATTCAAGGAATTGCAATAAAGGTCGTTTAGATAAATAGCAAATAATAGTGGCCCCAGCACTGACCCCTGCAGGACTCCACTAATGACGACAGCAGGAGTAGAAAAAGACTCCCTGACGAGTACTTACTGTGATTTACTGTGATAAAGCCGAAATTCATCCTAAAAGTGCACTGCCAAAACCCCATTGTTCAAGTTTACATAGCAGTTTCGAATGAACCACCGATTCGAATACTTTACAGACGTCAAAATAAATAATATCCGTGGGTACACCCACGTCCAGAGCACCACTCCATAAACCATTACATGCCAAAAGTTTCCAAGCTGATGATTTACTGGGCAAGAAATCAACCTGGTTGTCCTTAATTAGGTTATTGTCGAGCAAATACGTCAGTATAATCCATTTCACGATGGATTCCATAGTCTTACAGAGGATCGCCATCAAAACGATAGCCCTGTAGTTTGATGGGTTTGCCGCATCACTCTTTTTTAACATTGATACCGTATTACATTTGCGGTATTCCAGACAGATGAAGTTTGCCTGACTCGAAGGATAGGTTGAATATAAACGCAAGGGCCAAAGCTATCTCTTGGCCAACTTGTTTGTAGAAATAAGCTGTGTGGCCCTGTGTGTCCAACGGCTTGGCTAGGCTTTAAGCCTTTTAATGTATTCTGGACCAGAAAGACCGGAGATGGAACATGGGTGCAGTTAAAGTCGGCTGAACAGCCTCAAAGTCATCCATTGTCGTTTATTGCATTCGGCACAAAAATATCGTTTAGTAGCTCCGCCTTAGCAGTGTCATCTGTAACAAAGTCTGGGCCTGACCTAAACGGTGGTAATGTTCACGAGGTTCCAGTTTTACATCGATATAAACGAAATATAGGGACCAATGATTTCCTTCTTTGATGCAAAGAATAATAATGTAAACAGACCAGGCCTTTAAACGTCAAAATCTCCATGTAAACCCAATAGTGTAATAAGCACTGGTGTGTAATATTGACAGTGAATCAAACAGGTTTTGGATATCGCTTAGATGTCGGTTAGGATCAGCATCGGTATCGGCAGAATAAAAGCTAAGTTATCGCTGTCAGATCGGCTGAATGTGGTAATGGTTGATCTCTAGTAGGAAAGTTGAAAAAAACCAAGCTAGAAACTCCATCATTTTTGACGAGTTGACAGCTGCAGTATTTCGGCATAAAAGGTACGCTTCATTGTGTGTTTCGCTGAGCCTTTAAGTTTACGGGAGGTAAGCTCGTCACTGTCCATTTTTGGTGAACAGTCTCGCTCATTAAAGCTCAACTACGATGCAGACGCTTAATAGCGGGTTCTTCACTGCTACCAAATGAGACCACGAATCTTTCCTTACTTTCGCTTCATGTTTTGGTGAATTTCTTTTTTCCTTTATAGGTCTGGAAACCAGCAGCAGTTTTCTTAGATGCATTCCGTTGGATTGCAAGTGCTAATTTTCCCGCCTGTTTATTTCCAGCAATTATTTCTCGTAAGAGATAAGTTGCGACATCATCATTACCCTACGCCATCTGTCGACGAGCGCCAGAAACAAAACACGGCGGCGAGGTTATAAAACCAACCTGTCGTCGAGGTTAATGAGCGCCGTCATGAATTGGTCGGTAGCGGAAGAGAAGGAAAAGCACATGCGCTAGGGTGAGATGTCAGCCCGAGACAGCCCTGCAGCTAACCGACATGGGATGGACGGAGCACGGGACGTGTGGCGAAATTCCAGGCAGTTTCTGGCACATTAGTGATCATTAAAGGGAATAAACGACTTGTCTTAAGATCATTTTATGCGTGGCAATTGATAATAAAACAAACTTGTAATTTTTCGAGAGAATGTAATGAATGCTAACTAGGACCAGAGCCGACTTACTATCTTTCTAGTTGGCTTGGCTAGGGCTAAAGCGAAAATGGCGGCATACGAATGGAGGCTGCACCTTAACCAAGAAGAGGACAGACTAATCAGGAGTGAGAAGCTCTACTTAACTAATGAACATTTACATAAGTTACAGAATTCCAGAGAAGATCCCGATCGTAGAATTGTTCATTGTGGGTTGTGGCTTGGGTCAGGGTTGCACTACGTTATTAAAAATGGAAAGATCGTTGAAACTTGCGTCGATCACACCCATTTTTAAAAAGGTAATCATACAGATCCCACCAATTACAGGCCTATTAATATCACATCTCATCTTTGTCAAATTTTTGAACGCGTACTGAGTTGTCATACTTCCGACTTTTTAAACTGTCAAAACTTAATCTCAAACAATCAACATGGCTTCAGGTCCGGACATTCCACAATTTCAAATTTACTAACCTTTTATGGTAACTTTTTTGATGAATTGGATCAGAACATACCAGTCGATGCAATTTTTTTCGACTGTGTCAAAGCCTTTGACCAAGTACATCATCAACTCATAATTCATAAATTGAAAAAATATGGTATTGTGGGCCCAATTCTTACTTGGACTGCAAATTGGCTAACTAATAGAACCCATACGGTAGTAATCAAAGGTGAAACATCGGCACCACTGCCAGTTGTAAGTGGTACGATACAAGGATCCATATTGGGACTTTTGCTTTTTTTTAATCTACTTTGATGACTTTGGTGAAAGAACTGATTACAATATTTTTTGAATAAGTTTGCTGATGACACCAAATTACAACAGGTCCTTCTCAATCAATATAGTAGTCATATCTTGCAAGAAACTTTAAACCACCTTCACTCATGGTGTACTACGTCCTACGTGGAAGTTAAGCATGCACCCAGATAAATCTCTTATTATTCACTTTGGGTTTCTAAATCCGAAACATACTTATTTTGGGGGGAAGACCCAAATAAACGAGGCCCTACAAACCAAAGATTTGGGGATCACCATAGATTCTCAATTACGTTTTGAGACTCATATATCTGAAATAATTAAAAAAGCAAATAATGTCTCCATCCAAATTAACCGCACTATAACATCTAGGAAATCTGTAGTTTACATGAAGTTATACCTGGCACTTATCAGGCTAATTTTGGAATATGCTGTCGATCTTTGGCTGTCTTATCTCAAAAAACATATGCAAGCACTCGAGCGGATACAAAGAAGGTTCACAAAAACGGACGGAGCCTTTATAACTTATAACCCGTTGTACAGGGCCTTTATAACTTAACATACACTGAGCGGTTAATACATCTTCGTATCCCCTCACTCAAATGCCGTTTTCTACGTGGAAGCATGATCACTACATTCAAAATTATAAAATTACAGTTCGGAGGGCCAATACTCGGATTCATGAGTAAACTCAGCACTACTACACATACTCGAGGTCATAACAATAAAATTCAATACTCCCACAAATTACACACATGGGCCTTACATACCTTTTTTAATCGAACTGTGGACCTATGGAATAGCCTACCTGCTGAAGTAGTCAATGCAACGTTAGTAAACTCATTTAAAAATAAACTAGACGATTATATTATCAACAAACTAATTTGTCATACAAGTTTGACTGATTGCTTATTCCTTAAAGCCACTTATTGAACGTATGTACTTAATATGAACACACTTTGTGTAAAATTAATTCAAATATAATTCAAATATGATTCTCTTTTATGGGACGTACGCGCTATTTCCATCACTGTTGTAATTGATTTGCATGTCTGTTCCTTTGCTTAGTAACATAACTGATTTTGCGGTATTAATAGCCTTCACTCTTCTATTGCCTGGTCATCTAGGTATGTATAGCTGTCTGAGTATTCTTACCATTATGGACTCATTCCGTCGAGATTATTTTTTGGAATGAAGTGCATTTTTTTGCAGGAGATTTATATATATTAATTTTTTGTTAAAATTAGTTTGTTGAGGGTAATTTTTACCTCGGCTACTTGTTGAGTGTTGACAAAAAATTAATTCCCATATTTTTGAAATGTTATGTTTATTTTTTTTTTGGAAAGTTATTCTATATTTTTTAATGTTATTTTTTATATAATCCATGTACATTTATTGTTGTAAATTGTTATTTACTGTTTTCTCTTATCTAAATTTCATGTAATGCCTGTAAAGGCGATTTGAAATATTAATTAAAGCTAAAGTTAAAGGTAAAGTTATAAACTCATGTCCGTCCCTCCAGAAAGCATCTTTGCTGTCCAAACAATATGGCCGCCGTGTTACGAGCGTTCGAAGAATCATGGTTGTCACGAGGGCCGGGTCAAGGCCAGCGAATCTTGGGGGCCGGGGGGGAGGGCAGCAAAGCTTAATTTGACGCCACCTATCAGGTTTGCGTTCCCCCTTCCCAACCAAAAACTTTTACTCTTCAAAAAATGATGACTTATTTGGATGGGTGCCAGACAATTCGGACCTGATAGCACGGTCCCAGAAAATTCAGTCCCAGCAAAAAATTTGGTCCCAAGAGTAAAAAAAAACCCTGCGACAATTTGGTCCTGAGTTACGGAATTGGGATGGGGACCAGACGCCACTGGGAAGAAAATATGTGATCTTGACATTGGTTACTACTACCGTGGAAGATACCTCCTGGTCCTGACCGGTAATATGTTGCCACAAGTACATGGATGACACTAAGCATAAAATTTTCGGCAATTTATTGTTGTCTTGATCATCTAAAAACAAACCGACAATACACAATGAGTAATGAATGATACACTATTACAGCCAGTGCAACCCTAGATTAACACACTTACATTTTAACCGGTTACTACTAATTAATTAATTCTGGTGGCTTTTCTTTTGTTCATTAACTTTCTTATAATCGCTAATCAGTTAAAGTAAGTTTAAAAAAAAATTTAAATTTGAACATCCGAATTTGGCACCCCTGTTAGTCTTTTTTTTTTTGGGGGGGGGGGGGGGGGGGGGGGGGTAAGCCACCCCCTGCCCGAAGAGGAAACCGCAGAACTGTCACCAACAGTGGTGGGCTTGGTTCGTTTTGTTCGGTGCTTTAGAAAGGTACTGATGTTTAACTCTCGCTTGTGTACCATCCCTTGTCACATGGCTGTTTGGGAGAGAAGCTCTCTTCTCAGCTACAGGCCACTTTATTCACTTCCCGGCACGCGCATGAACTGGCGTAGAGTCGGGAGGCAAAATTACGAATTACTTCATTTGGCCTTGGTTTAAATAAACGAAGCTGTTCCTCGCTACAAGGTCGTTTTAACGCTGCTGCTTGCCAGAAAAGATTTTCTTGGGCCAATCACAGCACCACGTGTCATATCTTCACGTGTCGTACTTATTAGGTAAAACCCTACACTGCGTACATAGTTAAGCCACGACAGTAATAACACGTTACCCGTTCGAAAACTGGAGGCGTGGGACTGCGACCCAGAACATGAGTTGAAACATGGGGTAATATTAACATTTCTAGCGTCATACCGCACTGGTCTTCCTTCATACCTCTCGTATAGTTGGGCTTGTTGGAATACACAGGGTCTTTCACCCCAACGAAAGCAGGTGAATAACCCACATAGTACTGCACGTATGCATGACGGTTGAACTTCATGTTAATAATGTCTGGGGCAAACGAGTAGTACAACTGACACTGACCTTGATTACACATTTTAAGTTCATCGAAACACTGTCTTCATATGTATTAAAGATAGAGACTTGGTTTGAATTGCAAACGTATAGAGTGCGAGGAATTAACGTCAGCGAAGCAACACAGTGGAAATAGGTCCAAATTTCTAGCCCCTGCAAATGCAGCCCCTTCAAATTTCCCTGCATACCAGCCATCTAAATCTCACTGTGGTGTGCATTGAAATTCGCAGGGGTTGTAATGACCACTTAAGTTTACTGTTCCTTATATCCTTTCTGTTTTCTTTGCTGACGTTAATTCCTCGTTCTCGACATGTTTGTAACTCAGGCCGTGTCTGTCTCTTTCTTTAATACTTATGGAGAAAGTACTACAATGACCTCGAAATGCGTAATTAAGGTGAGTTTCAGTTGAACCACTGGTTTGCCCCGACATCCTTAAAATGAAGTTATACAATGTGTAACAAATGGACCAGGTTCACAATTTCCTTTTAACCTGAACATTGTAGATGTGTATATTGGAAGGAATTAACGTCAGCACAGAAAACAGAGTGGAGGTACGTCTAAACTCTAAGGTAACTGCGATGCTCCAGTAAAAAGTCAGAAACATCATGACCTTGAAAGGATACGTCAAGGTCAACCCAAAAACGTGAAAACGGACCCCTAACGACTCTGTAAGCTCATCCACGTTTCGTTTACACTGGAGATGTTGCATGGAAACTGTGGACCCAGGTCCATGACTGCTGTTACAGCCAGCGTAACCATGCATGACGAATTCTGCGTACGTCCACACAGCCGCGGCGGGTACCTGTTCCGTGGTGGACGCCTGCTTGCGGGCGGGCAATTCAGGACCGCCGGCGAACGTTGCGTGCATTTACGGTCAGCCCAACTACTGACAACTTTGCAGCCTTTAAGCGCTCTCGTGCCCATGCCAGGTATGTCATCCGTGAGGCTAGACATGCTTCGTGGGCAGTTTATGTTTCGTCGATCACGCGCTCCACGCCTTCTGAGCAGGTGTGGCGGAAGGTGTGCCAGATCACAGGGAGGAGCGTGCCTTCCCCAGTTTCACACCTGAGGGTGGCGAATGCCAAGATCTCTTCCGTGCCGGATATCGCTGACTGTCTTGCGTCTGCGTTTGTGCAGGTCTCGAGTGATAACCATTATGATCCTGGTTTCCTCAGAATAAAGCATAGTGAAGAGGCTCGCTCTCTAGACTTTCGCTCCGATGGGCTAGAGGAGTACAATATACCGTTCACCAGGCAGGAATTTGTTTCAGCTTTGTCCAAGTTGCATGACTCCACCCTAGGGCCTGATGATGTTCACTATCAGCTATTGAAACATCTGCCTCTTGCCTCCCAGCAGTTCTTGCTGGAGATGTTCAACCATGTGTGGGCAGAAGGCACTATTCCGGCAGCGTGGAGGACAGCAGTGGTCATCCCGATTGTGAAACCGGGCAAAGACCCTACTGCTCCTTCCAGTTATAGCCCAATCGCTCTGACTAGCTGTGTCTGTAAACTTACGGAACGGATGGTCAGTGAGAGAGGTTGGTCTGGGTGCTGGAATCACGGGGATTCTTTTCTGCATCCCATTGCGGCTTTCGACGGTTTTGGTCAACCATCGATCATCTGGTTGCCCTTGAATCGGATGTAAGGGATGCTTTTCGCCTGCGTCAATATCTGGTTCAAGTTTTCTTTGACTTGGAGAAGGCTTATGATACGACCTGGCGTTGTAGGATTATCCATAATCTCTATGACTGTGGCTTGAGGGGACGGATGCCACTGTTCCTTTCCGCCTACCACTCAGGCCGTTCTTTCGCGTTCGTGTCGGGGCGACTCTTTCCCGCCCGTTTGTCTTGGAGAATGGTGTGCCTCAAGGAGATGTTCTTAGTGTCATCTTGTTTGCTATAGGGATCAACCCCATTGCTCAGCAAGCTGCTGTTCCCCAGTCATTGTTTGTCAATAACTTCGGCCTGCGCTTTCAGGCAGCTCGCATTTCGGAGCCTCGGAGCCACCTTTGGCCATTCGTCGGCGACAGCTTGCCATTCTGTATGCAGTGCGATTGCGTGCTGTGCAATCCAGTCCTGCTTGGTCCATGGTTTTGGGCCAGACTTGCGAGTCGGTAGACGCAGTGTGGTTCAGGGTGATTTCCGCGATAGGCTCCAGCAGCCTTGTCAGGAAATAGCCTTTGAAATACCCTGCGTCTTGAGACTTGGGGGATGCCAGTGGCCCCTTGGCTTGTCCCAAGTGACATTTTCATTTTCGCTCTGGCGTCCTTCCCGAAGGGTTTCACTCTACCATCACGGTACTTGCAGGAGTTCCGGCAGCTCTGTTCTCAGTACGCCGGTTATTATCGGCTGTTTACTGATGGGTTGAAGTCAGACGTTGGCGTGGCGTGTGCTTGTGTGTGTAAGGGAGTAATGGTTGCCCATCGCCTTCCATCTGGCTATTCTCTGTTTTCTGGAGAGCTTTTGGCTCTCGGTTTGGCGGTGGAATCAGGGCCGTAGCTGGAAATTTTTTCTACGAGGGCAAACCGGCAATTTACACCCCCTTCCAGTTTAAGGGCCCCGACCCCTCCCCGACACAACGAAAAAGGTCCAGTCCAAAAACGCTTAACCTAAAACGAAAACGATAAAAAGCAATTATTTTGTAAAAGACAGTTGAGGTTGGTTCCCCCGACCCCCCTCCCCACAGGCAGGTAGGTATGGCCCTGCATCTTTCTATAAAACCGATACAGCGTATTTTCAACGTGTGATATCCCCAAAAATAGTTAGGACCAGTCGTTCCATAGTTGGTAGCATGGGGTCGCGACCCAGAACGAGAGATGGAACATGTGCGGTGATATTACAGGTCCTACTTTATTTCGCTTCAGCTTATATAGTAGATTGTAGGTGGTAGGAAACTGAAGAAGAAAGGAAGGGCTCATCCATCTGCCCATTTGTTTCGGACTGTTTTTGAAAATAAAATAAGAAAGTTTTGCCAGATAGTTTACGAAATACACAGTTAGCATCAAAACGGGTCTCGTGAACTTTCTTTGTCTGGAAAAGAAAGGGGAAAAAATGGTCCGACTGCGGACGCAAACTCAGGACTTCCAGCGTAGTAGCTAGGCCGGGCGCTTGAATCAATGCACTACCGGGGTGGACCTTGGCTTCACCTCCATCATGACTTAGAACTGGTTCAACCATTCCGAGTTGTGACCTAAAGGCTATCAACATGCAAAGAGGTATATGAAAAATACTTGCTTCCTACCGACAACAGAATCCACCCAAAGCCAAATTGGTATAAAAAGAAGCCACCGAAATTCCAAAAACGTCGCAATCTCAAGTAATCTCAAGTTTTCATTTAACATCCAAAGTATTATTCGGTGCGATTACCTTGGCTAATAGGATTAACCTTGGCGGCCTTTCCCCGGTTAAATGATATCGCTACTTTCAAAGGCTGACCGTTTTGGGAAATTGGCAGCTTCTCTTATACCAGTTTTGGTTTTCGGTGGATATCACAACTTTCATAGGCCTGTGAATATAAAGACAGAATCCCACGCTCTAATTGTTACCTCTACCTTTTTTGTCTGGAGTTACTTTATGTGTATACATTTTCTCATTCATAATTTTCACATTTGCCATTGCCGAATTAGCCGTTACATCAGCCAAATTGATACCGTTTGCTTTATTGTATGCCCATGTTTCACATGCTTATGTTTGTTCTATCCCTTTTTTGAGCGTACTGACTAACAAACGCTGATTTTCGTTCGCTTTGCTCACTCAATCAGCGCATTCCCCTTCAGTTTCTCTTACCGAGGTTAATTTTAATCACGCAATGAATCTGGAATTGCCCACTCAATCATAATTAAGCTCATCTACATGGCCGATCATCTACTTAGTGCCATCACACTATAGCATATGTCTATCGTAACCATCAAACTCCGCACATTACTAAGACATACTTATTTGAAAAAATTTACTTTTTCTTACTTGAATGGACCCCGTACTGAAGATCTGCATTGTGTTTCAAATTTTCCTGGCAATGACAGATTCCCTGTATATTTTCTGTTGCAATTTCCGTAGTTTAGCTACCATGGTGTATTTCAAGCAACTATACTATACTATTTGTATTAAAAAACGCTTAAGCGTATAAAATACGGATGTAAGCCTTAACAAATTTAAAGCCCTAAAGGGACAGATATTAGAAAAAGACATGTAAGCCATCAGTGCCGCACTAATACCTGTAAAAGAAGCTCCAGCTTGTTTTTTTGGGTCGCTGGAGATTCTTTTACACGTATTAGTGTGACGCTGATGGCTTACATGTCTTTTTCTAATATCTGTCCCTTTAGGGCTTT
>JAHWFP010215016.1:0-13042 GCA_023313725.1 Lithobius niger
CAAAAGTAGTAATAAGAAACATCGTTATGGTTACAAAAACAATAAAGTTCATCATCTTGAGTAGAATGAGGTTTCTGATGTTAGCTTGGAGGTTGAGAGTTCCAGTGATTGTGAAGACTCTAGTGAGTCGGACGACTACTTGGAGACCAACGTTCTGAGCATCAATCTGGTAAAGGTGGAGAAGTGGAATGTCCTGTGCAACATCAATGGTGTAGAGTTGACGCTCGAGGCTGATTGCAGTTGCGATGCAACTATTTTACCTTTTAGTTGGTATAATAAATACTTGCAGGATTGTAAACTGATGCAAACTGATATTTTTGTTAGATCGTGGACCGGGCAAATCCAAGGTGTACACGGTTATATTCGTGTTAACGTTGAGATTGAAGGTTAAACTGAGCAGGTTCAAGCCTTAATTTCAAAATCGGAGCAAACACCTTTAATGGATAAGGATTGGCTTGCAATTTTTTATTACGATTACAGGTCATACAGGTGCATAGAAGAGCTATCACCCCGGAAGTTTTGGCAGCAAAATTTCCAGAATTATTCAAACCAGGATTGGGTTGTTTTCGAAATTTTAAGGCTAGTATAAAGCTTAAGCCTGATGCAGTTCCTGTTTATCGAAAAGTTAGACCCGTTCCACTTGCCTTAAAAGAGAAAGTTAACGCTGAAATCAAGCGGCTGGTATCAATGGGAGTCTTGGAGCCCGTAAGCACTAGCAGTTTGGCTACACCGATTGTTATAGTGCATAAAGCTAACGGGGAGATTAGGATTGTGGGGATTACAAAACAACAGTAAATTCCCAGCTAGAGATAGATCATTATCCAGTTCCCACTGCTGCCGAATTGTTTGGTAAGCTCTCTGGAAGCGACACTTTCAGTTTGATTGACCTCAAGGATGCATTCCTTCAGATTGAGCTTGAACCAGAGTCTCAAGAAGCCTTAGCAATAAACACGCCTTTGGGTCTGTTTTAGTTTTTTCGCTGTCCCTTTAGCTTGGCTAGTAGCCCAGGACTTTTTCAACGTCTTATGGTGAGCATAACATCTGGTATTCCAAACTGTGAGCCATTTTATGACGACGTCCTGGTTTGTGGCAAGGGTGTTAAACATGATGACAGCCTTAATCAGCTGTTGTCAGCCTTGCAAGATTCAGGGGCTCGCTTAGGTCTTGGGAAATGCAAAATTGCTCAATCAGAACTGAAATATTTAGGTCATAAGATCGATTCGGAGGGGCTAACAAACTTGCCTGAAGTGATTGAGGCTGCAACTGATGCTCCAAAATCCACGTAATATACCTGAATTGCAAAGTTTTTTGGGCTTTATAAACCAATATGCTAAGTATCTTCCAAATTTAGCCCATGAATTAGTACCTATCACTAAACTTCTAAGCCCTAAACAAAAGTGGGTCTGGGGCCAGGAGTGTGATAAAGCGATGAGTAAAATTAAGGAGTTGTTTAAGTCATCAAATGCATTGGTCCACTACAACCCTAAGTACAAATTGCAGCTAGTCGTAGATACATCTCCGTTTGGATTGGGCTCGTGCCTTATGCATACGCTTCCTAATGGGCAAGACAAGCCCATTGCATTTGCTTCCAGGAAGCTAACAAAAGCAGAACAGGGGTACTCCCAATTCGACAGAGAAGCCCTTAGGATTTCGTGGGGGGGGGGTCAAGAAATTCCATCAGTACCTTTATTCTAACCACTTTACGTTACAAGCCGACAATAAAGCGTTACTGTGGATTTTTGGGCCCAAAAATGGAATACCCCAAATGGCTGCTAGCAGGGTACAGCGCTACGCAATGCAGTTGAATGGTTACTCCTATGACCTACAACACGTCCCGGGTAAATATATTCACCTATCACCTGACATGCTGTCTAGGTTACCCTTACAAGCTAAAACTGAAGATCTTGATGAGGATATTCCCTTTAAAGTTTTGTACCTTGAGTCTGTTGAGTCATTGCCCATTCTAAATGATACCTTAATTAAAGCAACAGTTAAAGACCCAGTGTTGGTTCGTGTGCTGCGCTATGTGCGGCATGGTTGGCCTGACCAGGTTGAGGAACAAGATCTTAAGCCCTATTTCGCTCGTAACAACGAAATAACTGTAGAATGCAGTACCCTTTTTTGAGGCCTAAGAGTTGTTGTGCCGACCAAGCTGCGTGTACGAATATTGCAGGACCAAAATGCCAGACACTTGGGAATTAGCAAATTCAAATCTTTTGGCTAGGGGAAAGTGTTGGTGGCCTGGGATAGATGCAGATCTTGAATTACAGGTTAAAAAGTGCGTCCCATGCCAGGAACAAAAAGGGGAAAAAACATCTGGTCCAAAACACTCGTGGGAGGTACCTTTAAAATCTCTCGACCGTGTCCATTCGGATTTTGGTTTGGTCGAAGGTTTGACATTCATAATAATTGTTGATGCCCACAGTAAATATCCAGTGGTGCAATTTATGAAGAAAACAACGTCGGAAAAAATTATCGAACTATTTGAACAATATATAGCCAATTTTGGCCAAATGTTAACACTTGTGACAGATAATGCGGCAAATTGTATGTCCTCAGAATTTCAGACCTTTGTCAAAACCAGGGGAATCCGCCACCTAACGGGGGCACCCTATAATCCTAAGTCAAATGGTTTTGGGGAAGTGTACGTGAGAGAGTTTGAAAAAGCTTTCAAAGCTGCTCGCAAAGAAGGTAAAACAAATAAGCAAAGCCTTAATGAATTTCACGTAGCAAACCGAAATTGTCTGCACACAGTCATGGGTGAAACTCCAATAAAATTGATCTTGGGACGAGAATCAAGAACGTGCTTGGATTTACTGAAGCCTAATCTTCAGCAGAAAATTCAAGTAAACACGATAAATCTAATGCTAGTACTGCGCATAAAAAACAAGAAACGTTCACGGAATTTATGCCTATTTGGACTAGGGACTACACTGTAGCAAAGCGTAATTGGCAGCCTGCCGTAATATTTAAATGCCTAGACTTCAGTAACTACCTAATACTCACTGAAAGTGGCTTAACGTTAAGGCGAAATGTTTGCCAAATACGCGAGAGATTCCCGAACGAAGAATTAAATCCCGATGGCTCTATTAAAAGATCGCAAAACACGCATTTTGATAAGAATGATGATTTCCCAAATGAAGCACTTAATTCTGCAAATGTTCTAAACGATTCCACTATTCAAATCAGTAGGAAGTCACGCAGACAATCAGTTGTCTTTCCTTTAGCCAATAAGGAATCGAGTTCAATTTTATCACCTAATAAGGGACTCACGCCACGCAGATCCGTCATAACACGTAATGCTAATACGTCACCGATGCCAGGGCAATCAGTCGAAAACGATCGCATGCATTCTGGGCAAAAATCAGCGAAAAAATCCCAAAGTCTTAAAGAAAATGCTGATCGTTCCCGAATCGAAAGTGAACTAACAGCGCTAGTCGAGTCGGATTCCCAATGCAAATCCCGTGGACAAAAACCAACAAGTTCACTGGTCCCTAATGTCCGTGTTAACATTAATAATCCTGACTCGCAAACTACACTTTCCGAACGCACTAATACTGGAATTTCCGAAGCTGTCTCAGATGCTCGATCAAAACGCAAAATAAGCCCTGAAGTTTCATTAGCAAAAATCGTCCAATAAGAAAAAAAATTAAACCACTAAGATATGATGATTGATTGCGAATTATTTGAAAATTTACTAATCTGTGTATTTTTCTATTTCTGTAGATAATTAGCAGCGTCCTTCTTAGTTAGCACAACTAGCGATCTTCGCCCCTAACGTAACAAACATTAACGAAGGTGTACGGTACAGGTTTGGTTGTTAAGTGTTTGTTTCAGTCCGTGTTATTTGTGTGTTTCACTCTAGTAATTTAGAATTAAGAATTTGATTAATAAATTAAAAACTTTTGACTAAAATTTACTGGTGTTGATCGCGGTTTTAATTGTAGGGGGTGGGGCCGGGGCTAACCGGGGGGGGGGGGGATGAGGCTTAATGGCGCGTCGACAGCTTGGTCATTAGCGCCAACCTCAGTCACAGTGCAGTGGTCCGGGTTGCCACTGCACCATACATTACAGAGATATTATTCAAACCCCTAACCTAAATCTTGTCATACATCTGTACCTCCTGCAAAAATTGAAAAACACTGGACAGGAGGACAGACTTATCGCCCAATTGACGCACAATGTCATGCGGAAGATGGAAACGACGACGAAAACCATCAAGATGGCAACAATCAACAAGGAAGTGCCGGACCGTAAGTGGCCGCCGACACCAATAACATTCAGGAGGGTCAACCCCCCGCAAAAGGAAACAGTGAGTAAGTCGAGTGTGACCAATGCGCAAACGGGCCAACACCACCTCCACAACAACGACGACTATACGAGAAGACTGAAGTCCAGCTCCGGTTTCAAGTACACGACTTTTATAAAACATGTTTGGGGCAGACCTGCCGAGATTGTAGGGAAAGGATACCGGTTCTATAGAGTTCCGAATGACTTGTGCGAAAGACTGAAGCTCCTCAGAGCTTTTACAGAGGCTGGAAATAATTCTCTGGACGAAGAATTCGTGCACATTTTCACAGAAATGCGGAGTAAAGCATTGCTGTCCAACGGAGAGTACCGAAAACTGATCGGTGAATTCAGTAGATGTTAACTAATGTATTAAACTAAGAATGTCCCTAGCTTTTTTGGTCAGAAAAAACAGACTTTTTCACTGCTTTTGCTTCCCTTCTGATATTGGAAGGTGCCCACGAATTGACTCTAGTCAATCTGGAAACTTACAGCTCCATTCCTAACGTTATACAGGACGTGATCAACTCTTTCACTTACAGCGCAGATGGCGGTAACACCTGGATTAAAATAGTCGTCTCAGAAGGTTGTGATGAATTAGAAAAAATTGTAAAAATCATTTACAGAAAACTGAAAGATAACAAGCCCTGGAACGACTCAGAAAACGTGTCTTACATTCTCATCGAAGGAAATTTAAACACTCTGAAGTGCGAACTGAACATTAACGACCGGAGACTGAAAGTCGACTTTTCTGAGCAAACTAGTTTAGCAAAGATTTTCGGTTTCGAAGCCAAGATTTATAGTTTCAGTCAGCACGAGGGAACGAATGGCGTGAATATTTTAAATGTGAATAACATACTGGTTCATTGCGATTTGGTCTCTGGTTCAAACGTAGATATGGAACGAAGCAACAGACTCTCTACTCGTTTTTTCCCAATGTCTCCCCGGGATATAAAGTGGTTTCTTCACCTCACAATCTGATACATCTGCCTGTTACTAAAAACGTGGTTTACTCTATTAGAATTTGGTTGACCAACCAGGCCAACAGGCCTTTTAATTTGAGACGTCACTTACGAAAAAAATAAAAAACCTAAAATGTTGAAATTTAATAAGAATATTATTAAAACGACTGTTCCCAGTCTACCTTTAGCTAAAGAACCAATCGTCCACAACCAATTGGGAGGCTCTTATAAGAGAAAAACATTGCCACGAGCGAAAGGGGGAACAACGAGACTTTCAGAGCTAGAAGGCGACAATTTCTGAGTCCTGAAAACGTCAAATTCATAGACAGTCTCATCAGTGCCTAAAGATGGAGAACAATAAGGAATATCTGAACCTTACAAAACCATTCATACCGGACGAATCAGTCGTCAGTTACAATTATCACGAGTACGGGCCAATAGTGGGTACGAACGTGAATACTCCCAACAGCAAAATCAGAATTACGGTTCAGAACCAAGATTTATTCACTCACCCGCACAAAAGCTACATTCACGTGAAAGGTGTACTTGTCAAGAGTTCCGACAGTTTGGCATACGCCATGACAGATAAAACTGCTTTCGTGAATAACGCCGCCGCATATTTATTTAGCATGATACAATATAAAATAGGCAACAAGACAGTCGACCAATTAAATATGCCCGGTTTTGCAAGCACCATTAAAGGCTTAGTAAGTTACTCTCCGGAGCTGCAGGCGGAATTGACCAATAGAGGATGGATTTTGGACTCCCATAATGCATTTTCAACAGACGATACTACGAATTTGATTTTGAAACACAAAAGAGACGTGCTCTTTGCCCGCAACCCGAAAGGCAGTTTTTCCTTCGCCGTGCCACTGTCCCACTTACTTGGCTTTTGCAAAGATTATACGAAAATTTTATTTGCTTGTCAACAAACGCTGGTGCTTATTCGATCGTCGGACGATAATGCTATATTCAGGGCGTCGGGGGTTGATGCCGGCAAGATAGTCTTAGAACAAATAACTTGGCACCTCCCGCACGTGACTCCGTCCGACGGTCAGAAAAACAAACTGTACGCTATGGTGGATTGTGGCATCAGCGTCTCCTTCGTGTTCAGACACTGGTATTCCGACCAGCTGGACCTTCCCACCTCGACCAGTTGCGCTTGGAGATTGATCACTACCAGTGCTGTTGAACGCCCGAGATGGGTAGTAATAGGTTTTCAAACGGCCAGAGACAACGATGCGAAAAAAAATCAGGCAGTCTTCGATCATTGCAGCTTTACAGACGTACACGTAACGCTCAGTTCCGAACATTACCCGTATCTCGATCTAAATGTAAATTTTGCACAAGGTAACATCTCTAACTTGTATCAAATGATCGTAGATTTTAGAAAGCAGTACTACGGGTGTTGGTCTAGATCGTCCGAACCAGCTTATGAAGTCAATATGTTCTCGAAGAATTATCCTTTGGTTTCCCTCGACATCTCAAAACAGTCAGAGAGAGATTGTCCTCGTCAGTTATAGATCTGCAAGTAAAAATGCGCTTCGGGGCTGCCATCCCACAAAATACGAAAGCTTTAGCATTGGTCATTAGTGAGAGAATAATGTATTTGAAATTGGACAGGAGTAAAGTCGAGGTTTTGGTATGATGCTTGATGCTTTATTTTTTTTCATAAAGAGGAAAAAATCATGTACAAAACGTAGCAGTCTCTTTGACTCCCCATCAAAAGCAAAAAATGTAAAAACACGTCAAAGCTGGCAAAATTCCTTCTTTCCGCCTTTCCAATTCTCAGCTAATAAGAGGGAACGTGATGCTTCCACTCACTAAAACGCAACACGGTAAAGTATTGAAGGCTCGCAAGGCAGGTCGAGGACTGAGCTTGAAACTTTCTCGTAATCAATCTGGCGGCATAATTCCTCTCCTACCCGTCCTGGTGGGGTTGAGTGCCATCAGTGGTTTAGCTGGAGCAGCATCTGGAATCTCCAGAGCCGTCAACTCGGCCAGAAATAACGCCAGGCAGCTGCAAGAATTGAAATGGCATAACGCCGCCATGGAGGTGCTCGCCATGTATAGAAAGAAGGGAGCCAGACTTAAAAAACTAAAAAAAAGACGTCATAAAAAAGAAAAACTACCAAAAACCGAAACCCTGGACGAGGTTTTTATCTCAAGCAGGTGTCCCATTAAACAGGGTTCTGACTAACTTTGATTTAAACAGATATGCCGAACAATTAGGTGTTCAGAGGGACGTTCAGCAAAGATCTCCTTCCTATACGTCTGCGGCTGAATGGAGAGAGTGGCATAGTCAATTTACAGGACTCCTCAGCTCCAGCAAGCCACTGGGTGTGTTATTTCAGTCGAGGGCCCAGCTGCTTTTTTTATTTTGATTCTTTTGGTTTAAAAGCTCCTCTAGAGATCAAAAGATATCTCGGTGGTAACTTCCTATCCAACCACCGACGTATCCAAGATTCTAGAGAGGTACTGTGTGGCCAGTATTGCTTGTACGTAATTCAACGTTTGTTCCAGGGTGAAAACGTTTTTCAAATTATCCATAACTTGAAGGAAAAAAAAATGAGCTTCGTTGATAAATTTGGTAGCTCTGCAAAACGGATCAAAACGGCATCGCATAATGGAGATTTCTTGAGCAGACCAGACACTGATTTTAATGCCAGGCAGAAGAGAATTACCAACCTAGCCCCTCCTATTTCTGACTCAGACACTGCTACTGTCACATTCGTTAAAAATGCACTTGGTTGGAAACAGAATAGTTGATTTGGGACCAGTCAAAACGAAGCAGTCACTCTAGGCTACCTGAAATCTGAAATAGGTTTGAGTAAAGATTTCGATGGAAATTTAAGTTTGGCTGACAAGAAATTGGTAAATTTTGGTCAGCCATCCAGTGATGGCGATACAGCAACCAAGAAATATGTAGACAGACAAGTAAATCGGATTAGGAAGGAATTACGTGTTCTCAGGCGCGTCTACTGTTTTCGTTCGAATTTAGAAACGAAAGATAATTTTAAATGGTTGTCAGAAAATGGCCAACAGTACATCACGCCTTCCAAACTCGGTCGGATAACTAAAGTAATATCCCTTGCCTCACGAATCAATATTCAATTCCAAGTGGGTTTGCAGGTCGGAGCTAATTCGGTTAAGACCATTCATAAAAATGGCTGGTGAGGCAGCCACCGTGGTCAGCTTTGACAGGACGCCAATGGAACGGCAAATTGGGAACACAATTTTGGTCTCCAATTCAGGAGTCATTCCGACTGGGCACCATTTGTTAGAGGTACATTGTGAATTTGAAGGATAAGAGCATAAAAAAAACAAAAATAAAATTAATACCACTTATTATTAAAGACCGCAAGTAACCAATATGAGTGACGATAATGTTTTTACCCTGGGCCCTCATGCCACCATTCAAGTCACTTCCTTCGGAGAAAATGCTGTCCTCAACTTCACGTCGGGCCAGTCCCAAATTGATTTGAATGCTCACGAGTGGGAAGTCTTGTTAAAAAATCACAGCGATTTAAATCCAGAAATTTTGTAACGTAGGGCCAACAAAGCTCATTTTGGCAGAGGCGACGATGAAAATGCGGCCTTGGGTGCTATTGAACAGATTCAAAATGTGATTCAGTTGGAGAAAATAAAAGACTGAGGATAAAATTTAACGGC
Source organism: Lithobius niger (assembly GCA_023313725.1). Classification (NCBI taxonomy): domain Eukaryota; kingdom Metazoa; phylum Arthropoda; class Chilopoda; order Lithobiomorpha; family Lithobiidae; genus Lithobius; species Lithobius niger. Next base: position 8,922 of record JAHWFP010215016.1, read on the forward strand.
GATGCTACTCGACTCGTGTTCTACACGTTTGATTGGAACATGATTCCGATAACCCAATGTGAAATGAACTTTGTGGAATGGAACTCGTTCCTCCAAAACATCCCAGAAATCATTGAAATTCTTAAGAATCCCTTGGACGAAATTCAACAACAGTAAGGCTGTGGCGCTTTGCTTCGATCCGCAGATTAATAAAACCAATTTTTATTTTTGTTCATTGCTTAACACTTTACACCTGTACCCAAATCGGCAAAAAAAATTGAGAAATTTTAATTTTTAACACGGCAGATCGATAGAGAGGCCCAAATTCCGTAGAATATTGATTTTGGTGGAATTCTGACCATATTTTGAAAAATTCAAAATGGATGCCGATATCTAGGAGAAAATGAGAAACTTGGCTAAAATTAATGTTTTCTTTCTTTTTTTTTTGGCTGCAGAAAATTAATGTCTTTCTTTTTTTGGGGCTCCAGTATGGGGGAACATTGACTGGCGAGAAAATTATAAACAAGTAAAGACTTGTGATTTCCGGATGCACATTCAGCCTTTCGTTTTATGAATTTTTCGTTTGATTTCATTTGTGACCAATAGATGGCACTCTATGTTCAGTGATAGAAATTGTTGCTCACAGCATTCAGTTTCGTTTTTGTATTTTTCGATTCAAAGTCAATAGATGGAGGCAGTAGTATTTTCAGTGATATATGCACATTCAGCTTCAGTGATATATGCACATTCAGACTTTCGTTTTATGAATTTTTCGTTTGATTTCATTTGTGACCAATAGATTGCACTCTATGTTCAGTGATAGAAATTGTTGCTTACAGCATTCAGTTTCGTTTTTGTATTTTTGGATTCAAAGTCAATAGATGGAGGCAGTAGTATTTTCAGTGATATATGCACATTAAGCCTTTCGTTTTATTAATTTTTCGTTTGATTTGATTTGTGCCCAATAGGTGGCGCTCTATGTTCAGTGATAGACATTGTTGCTCACAGCATTCAGTTTGTTTTTCTATGTTATCAAAGTCAATAGATGGAGCCAGTGGTATTTTCAGTGATATATGCACATTCAGCCTTTCGTTTTATTAATTTTTTGTTTGATTTGTGTCCAATAGATGGCGCTCTATGTTCAGTGATAGAAATTGTTGCTCACAGCATTCAGTTTGTTTTTGTATGTTATCGAAGTCAATTGATGGAGCCAGTGGTATTTTCAGTGATATAAACCAGAAACTTCTTGCTTGTTAGAATGTGATATGGCAAATAAAAATCCTTGTTTTACAGGAGGATTTAATGTCAATCTAGCACCTGTGCAAGCTAGATTTTGGTACAAAAAAATAAAAATAAAAGCTGCCCGCCCGCATGTTGTTTTTGGGTGATAAACTCCCGTAAAACAAGGTACTTTTTTTTTGCTCTATAGCTATATTCGATTCATGAGGCCTCAAGGAGCGCTGACGATTTTTGGCTTCTGGTGCAATTTTCGGCCTAAAATATCAGCGAGCTCGTAACAGCTTTGCCTTACTTATTTTCCCTAGAAGGTGAAACAATTTGATTTTACTGGTTAAATTAGTAGATTTCTGGCTACTTTTGGTGCCACTGGCAAAAGTTGTGTTGCTTGGCTGGAGGTTTTTGAACTAAGGAGGAACCGCACCAGATACAGATGTGCTGTTTGTGCCTTTGCAAAGTCATTTAAAACGCTACAAACAGCCAATCTGTATCTGATGAGGTTCAGAAGTTATTGACCGCTGTCCCCCCCTCCCCCCCCCCCAATGTCTGGTTTCACTAAAATATATCGCTTTGGCGTAGCTAAAATGTGGTGTGTTGTTTTTGGCAGGGTGTACAAAGGATATGAGAAATTAATCTTCGTTGATTAATTTTTACCCAAAATGCTTCCAAAAAAAATATCTATTACTGGGGGGAAAATAAATGTTTTTTGTTTGCATAAAAGCTATTGCCTATTTATGAACTTAATAAATTTGTAGATAAGCTAGTATTTGTATACTATTCGTACAAAATTGTACAAGTGCTCATTGATGGGTGCGTTCATATTTTCAAGGTCATTTCGACAAAAAACACTTCACGTCGACCAGAGACGTTTGGATTTTATTTGGGGGAAAACTGTCTTTCTGTCTCTGGCTGGCGAATCGTTGGAAAGTGGAAACCACGCACGCCAATTCTCAAACCGAAAACTAAATTTGAGAATGGATTGAATTGCGTGTTTTTTTTTAAGTTTTATACACAAAACCGAAACAATTCTGTGCTGTATGAGTACTAGGAAATTAGCTGACCGGGCCCCAGCAATAATTAGCATTAACACCGAAGTGCTAAATCCTTTCCTTTTCTTGCCACAGAAACAAAACGATAGATAAAACACACACATGACACAAATACCACGTAAGCAATCCGTGTATTCCGTTATAACAAAACAGTCTAGCCACTAATTTCATTATAAGTAGATACACGAATGGCCAACGAGGGATTCTGACTAACGATGCATTCAGAGAAGGCAATAAGAGCGATATTTGTCTAGGCTAGTAGAAAACATCGCTTTTATTGCATTTCGTTCTGCAAAATTAGTCAGTGGTAATGGGAGAGGGACAAAAAGAAAGCTGTTGAAGTAACCGGTAAGCTGTCGTAGTAACCAGGGAGTAAAGTGACTCGAGAAGTATGAATGCGATTTGCTCGTCAATTCTAAATTCAGCCCGACAGGTCATCACGAAGCTAGAAGAATAGTAAGTGCAATGAACCAATAATCGCAGATAAATGAATAATTGCAGATAAATGAAAATTGGACATAAATCAATAATCGCAGAAAAATCAATATTTGCAGACAAACTTGGTAATGGTGTCCATTTTACTGTACAGACGGCGGCGATTTTGTATAACGTGGTCTAGTCGAGTCAATGAGAACGAGCAGCATTAAATGGTTTGCGAGCTCTCGATAATATTAATCGCTTCACGTCAATGCAACACTGCAGGCACACCATCATGCAGGAAACACGACAATGCTAGGAAAAACGCAACTTGGCCTGTTAGCAATTTATTCCACGCTTCATTTAACTCTTGCACCATAAATGCTTTTCCTCATTGTGTTGCATGCAATAACGGCATTGATGTCACGCTCCAATTGACTCGAGCCAGAAATTTAATTGGACAGTTTGTCGTTATTTCATTTACTAGTAGGATATTCGTATAAAGAGCATCCTTCAGTAGTCTATGTATCGTTTCATGATCTGAGCGTTTGCAGTTGCCTTCGTTTTTTTTTTCCAAAATTTTATTTTTATAGCCGCCAAAATGTACATTACCTGTTTTATAGCAGTTTCACTCCTTTTTGAGCATTATTGAAAATTTTTTAAAGGAAAAATAAATCCAGTAAAGGGAGAATCAAAGCAGAATAAACGCTTCAAACTGCCTCTGTGTGGCAATACAACCGACCAGTAAAAAAAATGAAATTTTCATTCATGAGCACAGTCCCTTGTAGGTAGGTATCGTCTACTTCGAAAAGGTTTCGTTGAAGGCAGACCTGGTATTATAGTAGGTCTGTTTGGGGGGCGGGGCTTCGAGAACAATAGAATACAATGGTTTTTGTGGCCAGTCTGTCGTCCTAGTACTTTGCATCTACTGATGAAAATGTGAGCACCAAATTTTCGATGACCCCTCCTTCAAGATGCTGAAAAATTTGTGACCCCAACTGAAGATCCAAAAAAAAATGTGACCCACTACCCAAAAAATGCACTTTTTATGCCTATTAAGACTGCCTGCAGAATCTGATGATTTCCTGTAGCCAAAATTAGTGCTGTAGGTAAATTAAGTAAGTAGCTCTCCACACCAGCAGCAACCATTTGTTGTAAGGAAATAAATCTTGTTTTTAACAAAAAGACTCATTTGGTTAAAGATTTTCTGTAAAATGTTTCTTACACCCATCGCTTGTCAAGATTCATACAATAAGTATGATGAAGACACTGTTTGCTTGTATGCCCACATTTGTAACATAGTCAGCACCTGAAAGACAGCCAAAAAAAAAAAACATTTGCCATGACTGCTATACAATGTTCTTTGTAAATACTATACTTGCAGTAAATTATTGGTACTAATAGCTTCAAATCCTTGTAAACACTCACATCATGGGGGGG
>JAHWFP010215016.1:13442-30608 GCA_023313725.1 Lithobius niger
ATGACACATTTTGTTTGAACCTGTGAGGGTTGTTTAGAAGAAGGAGTGAACAAACTAGTAGAAAAAAGATTGCAAGCGTAAAAGTTAGCACTTTCAGCATTGTAAAACTTAAAAATTCCCTTTGCTTCTCGGTTCACGTCCCTTCTCCTCTTTTCTCTTATCTCTTATATCATCGTATTGTTTACGAGGTTGTATTACTGAGATTCTCCATAAGGAGTAAGAAGTTTTAAAAAACATCATTGAATGTTTCCGATAACAACATCCCTTAATTATCCTTTTTCTTGCTTCAAAAATGTCAGGACATGTTTTCCACATCTGGGCCCAATGTCATTTGGCTGCTGAAATGTTCTATCATAGCCTTGGTAGGCCTAATAAAAGCTTAATTTTATCGTAAGATAGATTTCTATCCCTATTCGGGGGTTTAAAATTGTTCGGGGGGGGGGGGGGGGGGGGCGGGGGGAGATTCAGGGTCTTGCAGGGGCAGGGATAATCGAAATTTTACCGCTAAGGATTTCAATCCCTCCCACCCACTGTTAAATAAGACACTGTCAATCAAAAGCTAATGACCCTGAAATAGGATATTTCAAGTCTTCAGGCCAACTAAAATATAAATGCTACATAAGATTACAAAACTTAGGTGCAATTCAGTCGTGTATTCACTTGTGCGACGCCGATGTTCCCAGAGTAGAAAAACCTCTTGTTGCATTACAACATGGGTAGCTTAACTGGCACAATGAAGAGGCATTTCCTGTTGTTGGCGTGGCAAGATCTTTATTGCTCTCCGTTTCGATGTCATCCAGGAGAGCAGTTTGCTGCTCTATTCTTTTGGTTGTCCGCAATGTTGTTATGGATGATTCAACTCTGAGAAGTGCACTTAGTGTATATTACCGTACACAATGACGCTCTTCTACTACTACCTGCTTTGTTGGCTTGGGGCTAGCGGCTGAGAGTGTATAGTTTCTTATCCATCCCTACCCTTTCTTCTTCTATGACGAATACAAACTCGTTACGCATAACATTTAAAATAAAATTTTTATGAAAAACGGACTTACTCTAGCTTTTAGAAAATCCAACATACAAGTCAAAATACAAGTAAAAGAACGGGTTTTGCCTTGTTACTTCTAAATCGTTTATCAGCTTGAACACAAACTGGTTACAAATAATGTTCCTAAATTTAAAATTGGTCTCCAATCCAGCCTATTCAACTTTAGTTAAAAAAAACTCACGTAACTTAAGTTCCTCATTTACAAAGATCGAAACTCAATTATATGTTTGGTAGAGGGATTATGTTCTATGGCGACTGTTCAAAGAATACTAGCTTATGTCATATCGCCTTATCTCTTTCATATAATTTATCTCGTATATCATATTTTTCATTTATCTCGTTTATCTAAAATCTTTTATAACTCATCTCACACCTCGCAATCGTATATCTCACATTGCTTTTTTATGCAACATATAGCACATCCGGTTATCATTTATCTTATGCACATCCGGTTCTCATCTTTATCTTAAATCTATTTCATCTCATCCATCTAAAAACTCATATAGCTGATACCTCAAATCACATAATGTTTGGTTAAAATTAGTTATATTAAATACAGTTGCATCAAAATATATGCATCTCAATTAATATTATGTGCAGAAATATTTCAGCTGAAGAGTTAAAAATATTATTCTGCTGTTTGGCCAATGATTTTACGTAAACACAGTTCAACGTTTGATGTGCACACGAAAGAATCGCATCTCTAACCCGATCCTGTTATAAAAGAAAAGAAAAAACAATCGAAGCAAGTAGAAAAAAATCTTTCTTCAAACGAAGTAAAACCACAAATTTTCTATTAAAAAAAGTCTCAATGTATGCTGGAAAATGTAAAACCACTAACATTCTGCTGCTAAAATTGTGGCACGAATCAGTACTTGAAGGTGTTTACTTTTTTCTTCAAGCACTGAGTTGTGCTGCAATTTTAATAGCAGCATTTATTAGTGGTCTAACATTTTCAGCTTGCATGGTGATATTTTTGGAATAGAAAACTCGTGATTTTAATACATTTCCATCGAAGGTTATTGTTGCACTGCACGTGAAGCATAAAATTCGACAGAAGTAAAGTGTAAAAAAGAAGAAAACGTAGACAGAAACAGCTACTGTAAATAGTTTTATACCATACTAATAGCGATAAGCAAGACCCAGGGTGTATACAATGCTAATGTTAGTCTAAGAATCCGTTGTAATGTAGAGATTACAATGGTTTCGAAACCGAAGTTCTCAGTAGGTTTGAAACAGTCTAGTATACACATAGTAATAACAAAGACGGCAGTGGGGATTGATGTCTAGATCTAGAAAGCAACCGATGCAGATCGTGTTGAAGTAGTCGATCTTTAATTAAATATTTTACACGTACTATTCATTTAAATATTCTTAACTGAGTGCTAACGAGAGGAAACATTTTCTTCAATGCATCACATCCCAGCGAATTTTACAGCTACATTTAATCAATATTGGTAATGACCTCCATTGGCTTTATGCCGTACCATTAAACATTTTAATATTACCTGGTAAGCGTGTCTTCACAAGCTCTGTCGATGTATTTTGCAAACTCCCAGATGATAAGACCAATATGCCGACTGTTGCAAATAAATATTTCACAACGATTATAGATTTTCAAGTCACAGGTGAATAGTTGCCAGTGTCTATCGAGGTATGAACCTATTTCAACGAATCTACCATAATGGTTTCTTCCTTCACTAATTTATTTAGCCATTTATCAGTTATGATGTAAATACTAAATAATACATAACCTTTAGCAAAATCTTGCAGCCTGCTTGGGGAAACACGCGTTAGTTATCATCGATTTTTTAATAGGTATAGAAACAATCGATTGTATCGATGGCAACCTGTTTTGATGTGTCTTGAAAACTGCCTCATTCGTATGACTGCAGAGCTATAACACTGGCCGATTAGTTTGTACCTTAGTGTTTCAAGCTTCATTGTAGTACAGTGAAATGCTGAAAAGGAAATCAGGTATCTTCTACAAACTAATTTATACACAAGTGACTTGAAGAGTGGTTGACATCAGTTCCATTAGTCATTCTCCCGACGAGCATAAAACGTCCAGTTCAAATTAACTAGAAAAAGAATAGGTAAAATGCTTCAGTTTTTAATTAGGGCTCCAAGGCCTGTAAGAAATTATGTTAATAACCATAAGTTTGTGGCCTATTCATGCTTTGTTCAGTGTATGATGGGAATATTCACCAACATGGTGAATTTTTCATTACAACAAAAAATTATATCCACCTTATGAGGAATTTAAAAAAAAAGTTAGCGACTTTAATTGGGCCATTGGGTTGTAATACTTGAGAAGGTCATCATGCATCTGTGAGATAGAGTGGAAATTAAATCAAATATCTGGCCTTCCTTTACTTTATGTACTCCTCCCAGGACCTAGTGTTAGAGGTAAAGTAGTCAGAATAAGGTACACGGTAAGCTGAGAGCACTGGGCCGTCATATTCGATAGGCGTCTTGATCCCAACTGTACATCTCTAGCTTCTTACAGACCTGGGTGCGATACTAGTAAATGGAAGTGTATACGTATAGGTACAGGTTTTTCTCCTGTTGTTTCCCGCTCGTTGCACGTGGGTTTCCTCAGGATACTCCGGTTTTCTCCCTCATGCGACAAAAAGAATTGTACTGATGGTGGTACCTTCCACTTACAATCTGCCGCTTGGCCTTCGAAATGCTCTAAGCCGACTGGCCGACAACTTCTATTCTATTCTAATAAGACAAAAATCTGCTACAGTTCCATTTCTTGGTAATTAACACTTTCACTAGTGAATTATTTCTGGTGACTTTTTAAAGTTGGGTCGGTTGTGGGATTCGAACCGGCATTCTCTTGGTTTGGAGACGAAGGCGCTGACCTCCAGGCTGTTGCAGCTCGGTTGGCTCGGGGTCCCCGTGGTCCCCTTGAGGCACGCATGGTGACTTATGGGGGACTTAGTTTTTGGCACGAATACTTTGTCCTCTGTCGAGGACACTAGTAGCAAAGGGGTTAAGCTGATCAAAGAAAAAAATTATTAACGGGACCTTACGAAGACTGCACATGTGGAGTAGGATGAATTGAAATATTTTGTGGGGAGAATTCGTCGTAGGCAGGCTGCAGAAAAGTTAATTTTAGGTATCACTTTTACACATAAAATATTTCATCACTCTGGAGTTACTTCTTGAGGTGCCGAAAGGGCTTTTAAGCTTCACACAGCAATTAGCGGCTTATATGGTGAAAAAGGCGAAAATTATTATTTGACCGCCTTAAAATTTTACTATTAGCATTACCTCATTTGATACTCTCTGAAACTACGTGAATATTCTCTAATACAAGGAATCTTACTTTGCTTTATAACTGTCGGAATAATTAAACATTGCAAGTGAGCCAAAATGTCATTTCAGGCTACTTTGGCTTGTAACTACTATTTACACTACTGTACCAAAAAACTCTGGCAGTTTTGGATGCCTTTCTTGGTATCTGAGAGCTGCAAAGGAGATAATGTCAAAATGTAATTTACGCATTTATGAATCATCATATTTTGTGCGAGAAATTTCTGCAGTACCTTTGAGTTTCTCCTCGTTTTTTCCCTCCCTCAGCTTGGTGGTGTGGGCTCGGTAGGTGTCTGGTTGAATGCTTAATTAATTTAACACAGTTGTGTAACTTAACAGTTTAGCCTAGTGTGTCTCTGAAGGTGAACTTGTAACAATTGCGTCAGTGACAATGTAAGAAGTAGATGCCCGCTCTTGTGTTGGGCGAGCGATGTATTGTCATCTTTGTAACAAGATTGTTTCTCTTTACTGTTGAGCGAAGGCGAGCCCCTATATTGCGTCATGTTTGAATTGGGAAAAAAAACCCTTCCTTGGTATTTGAGGAAGAAGGACGAGTTTTCTTTTGAACCGCCATTTTTATAGGCCTAAGCCCATTCCAGCGAAAATGCATAGGTGAAACCAGCAGTGGTCCTGCGCTTCGATGTGACTGAAGACTCTTTTGTGAGGAATGACTTTCGTTAAGCCAATTATGGTTTTACAAACGGTAACTGAACTAGCTTTGAGCCGATATAACAATGATCATCTATGAGTGTGACAAAAACGGGTTTCTGTCAAGAAGCATTGACGCAGTACAGGATGGCAGTCGCATACTCCTGTAACCGCATCCCATCCAAAACTTGCTGTGGCCTTTACATTAATATCTCCGCTGCCTTTTAATAGTTTCCACTGAAATTTAATATATAAGCTTTGTTGGGCTTGGTGAACACGCGTACCAAATTTTATTAATTTCCGATTTGTCACATCGCACATCTGAATTTAAGCTGGAATCGTGAGTTTCATTTTTGGCTTGGACTTCTTGTTATTTGGACACGTTTATACAATGGTCTCTACAGATTTAACCATTTGTCCTAGAAAGTTCGTTCTTAGCTTATTTAAAGGAGCTACTTCCGGAGATGTGCCCTTTATAGAAATGGAAATTTCATTTGGGGTAGAGCCATTTCCGAGTCACGGAGGACCTGAGCGATCAGTTTTATTGTTTTACATTGTTTTCATGCAATAATGCCAATCAGCAAACGTCAGACCAAGGAGTCTACTGAAGATTAAACAAATACTAACAATGCTGGTGAGATAACAATTAACCCGTACGTGAAGAGGTAGCATTATTCTTATTAAGAATTGATTTACATCACTCTCCCGTAACATGTCCATTACCCATTTGGCTAGAGCCGTCCTATATTACAAATAGCGGACAAACCAACTTCTGAAAAAAAGACATGCACTGAATGAGTGAGCGAAGCAAGCGAAATTCAGTGCATTTGCAACGAATACAGAAAACCAACTTGGTATGTCAAAGGATCACGAATTAGAAAAGAAAAACGAGCTCGTTTGATGTTTAAGGTAAGGTTTAAACTGATCCGAAGTCCAAATAGCAAAGTAACTCAAATAAACTTCCCTGTGAGGTTTCACATACCGCAGTGTTCCTGTACTGTTTAGTCCATGTGAATCCTTACTGCTGTATTCAACCATTAGACACGTAAATAAAATTAAAACCATATCCCAACTCTCAAAATTATTGTAAGAATAATATAATGTATAATGTAGGCTATACACTCGCCTATTTTCGGGGCTAAATTTTCAGCATTATTCAAGTCGACTCCTTTCCGTTCATCGTATTGATACATACTCCACTTTTCAAGATTTCATATTCAAGACATCGGGACTGGTATTTCATTTTTATTTTCAACCACATTTCCAGGTTTTCGAGGAGTCTCACAAACCAAGAATTGCTTAATCTGTAGGTCTGTACTAAGCCCACTAAAAGTAGGGTTCCCCCCCCCCCCCATTTTTCAGCTATGTTATTTAGTAGATTAAACCAATCAGCCCTATTGTGTTTTAAAGGGAAAAAAAGCAAAATATTTTGAATACAGATGTAAGTTTTCACGTGGACTAAAAAGTACAAGAACAGTTGGGGTTCGTGAAACCTTACAGAAAAGTTTGAGTAACTTTGGTGTTTTGACTTCGGATCAATTAAACCTTACCTTAAGCATCAAACGAGGTCGGTTTTGTTTTCTAATTGCTGTAAGCTTACAGTTAACAGACACGTCTGCTAGTGAGGCCGCCTCTTTATCATCAACTATCAATCTTTTAACAATCGAATGTCTTTAACAATTAGAAACCGTCTAATCAGGTCGTTTGGCTCTTTGCTATTGCATCATTTTATCATCCCCATTGTTCTTCAACCCCATGTCTGATATCGGTTTTTTATAAACCTTGTCCAGAGACACATGCTACTGCATGAAAGGTGGTTTGGATAGTCCTTGTGGCTTTCGCGTGATGCTGGTCTAAAATTACAATGGAGTGTGATCATTATGGCGCTACGCTCCAGTAAACGTCCGATTGTTAGGCATTAATTAGAATTTTGCGATCTTGGCTTCAAAAGATACTCAACCCTGTCAAGTTTTAGAACGAGGTGAACTGAATGAGCAAGGGGTTTCCAGCCCATTTTAAAACTTTTTAACGGATAACTACATCATTTTTACTACACGAGGTGGAGAAAGGATAAGCAATGTAACTGTGCGCAGCATTTCGAAGTAGCCAGCATCTCAATAGTCACTACATGGATTTTATGATGTTATGGGAAAGAAGCGTATATTGACGCCAGTGGAATGCACTTTCTAGTAATTATAAGACATTTACGATCTGGGTAATTTTCCCCAAATGCTCTATAAGAAGGCCTAAGGCCACTATAGATATGAAGGTATTGCCAAAATAAAGAAACTTAATTGTGCTTAAGTTTGACGTATTTTTATTGCTGTAACTTTTTTGCTTTACATTTCAACATGGAAATAAACATGATTGTGTTCTAAGGAAGTTCTGTATTTATGCATCTAAAAAAAAGCTATGTGGTGATAAAACAAAAGGAAATTATTAACCTTTTAATTCTAGATTAAATGGATAAGCATGGTTAATGTGTGCTCTTGGTTCCAGCTATAATTTTTTATGAACACATAGAATTACCTATTAAGAAATTAGGACACTATAACAACGTCTAATTTTAACCAATTTATTTAATTAATATATTTAAAAGTAGTCAAAATAATATTATTTAAAACAATAAGGATTCCCAAACCATGAAATGTAATGAACTCTTTATCTACTAGACGTATTTATTTTGAAGAGTGATGTTATTTTACTGAAAAACTGTGTTTTGTTTACCTTAGTGTAGGTAAATTCCATTTGCCATTCTTCTCTTCTCCATATCTAATACCATAATTTGCTAGCGGGGAGCAAAGCGATGATGAGCATTTGTGGATTTGGAGAAATACCTCTGCGGCATTGTTGCAATAAAGGGCAGTGTTAGCACATTGTTGGCTAACCATCGTCGAACATATTTAGCCTATACAATAACGATTTGCATTTTTAGTAACCAAGACATTGTTGTGATAGTGTAACTAGCCATTCTTGGCTGGGTACATAGCCCGCATCAAGAAAAATTGAGGAAGCGATGATGAGTATTTGGGGATCTGGAGCTTTGTACAATAACGATTTGAATTGTTAGTAACCGAGACATTGTGAGAGTACAACGAGCCATTCGTGGCTGGGTTCATGGCCCGCATTAAGGAAAATTGACGAAAAATGTAGTTTCCAAGGAAATATTGACCAAGTACAATTCACTCGGTGCGGTAAGTACTTCAATGCCATCACCTATGATATAGTGCACATACTAAAGAAGGCCGACTGAGGTTGCTTAGCTTTGCTCACAGTTCTCATTCCATTCGGTTCACGTTTGCTCTTAGTGTTTATACTTTTCGGTTGCATCTGTTCTGACAAATACAAACAAAAAAAAATTGCTGCGGCATATAATTGCGTTGGCGCTATTGACAGTTGCTACGTGGTGGCAAGGAGTGGTTGGAGTTTGCAGCTAGCTTGTGTAGCAGAGAAGAGACTGGCGCAACGAGGCTGTGCCCGTATTTTTTTTGGGGGGTGGGGGTGTGGGGGGGGGAAGCGTTTGCATTCCTCCTGCTGTAATCGGGTAGCAAAGAGATTGTTCTGTAATGTGGTGGTGAAACCTTTTACGCGCAGTCGTAGTGACGCTTTATTATAATTAAATCGCCATAGTTATTTCCCCGCCACAGTTGGAATATTTACGAATATTGTTGGGAGAGGGGGAGAGAAAGGAGAACAGAGACGACCAGTAGGGAAAAGAGGATCTGCGTGTGGGGGTGAGGCAGGAGTAGAACGGACGAGCGTAACCTAACGCAGGCATAACAGACTGAGATCGGGGGAAGGCAGAGTGAGAGGTTGGGGAGCAGGTTGCCAATAGGGCTAAAAAAAGGATTTTGTGGGATAGTAGAGTAAGAATACGATTGAGATGTCCCTCCATTCATCCAGCCACGGAAGTGGCGTCATTACTCCGACTTCCTGTCACGTGATTAAAGTGGGGGTAATGACGTCACTTCCGGTCAGGTGATGAAAAGTGGGGGTACTGATGTCACTTCCGGTTTTCGTCTATCTGGAGGGGGTGGAAAAAGTGCCTTCTGCTACCTATTTTTCGTTCTCAATCTGAACGATGGTGGAAAAGTGCCTTTTGCTACTTTATTTTCCGTCAAATTGAAGGAGGGTAGGAAGTGACCCCAACTTTTTTAGTTTTCATCAATCTGAAGGATGGTGGACAAGAGCCTTTTGCTACATTTTTTTCCGTCAATTTGGAGGAGGGTAGGAAGTTAACCCCACTTTTTTAGTTTTCATCAATCTGGAGGATGGTGGGAAAGTGCCTTTTGCTACCTTTTTGCATCCCTTTGCTACCTCCGTAACCCGCACTTATGACATCACAGTGCAGTTAATGACGTCACTTCCGGTCACGTGACTATGCTGTCAAGTGGAAGGGGCGTGGCAATGACCACCAATTTTTATTTTTTATCGATTTGGAGGATGGTGGGAAAGTGCTTTTTGGTACCTTTTTGCGTCCTTTTGATACCTCTGACGTCATCACCCCTACTTATAATGTCACAGTGGGGTGTCACAGGTCACGTGATTGACGTCACAGGGGGCATGGCTTTGACCCTCACTTTTTAGTTTTCATCGATCTGAAGGATGGTGGGAAAGTGTATTTTGCTACTTTTTTGCATTGTTACCTCAGTCTCCACTTTTAACGACACAGTGGGGTTAATGACATCACAGGTAGTGGGGCTATGACGTCACTAAAGGTGGAAAGGAGTCTCAAGAGTGCAAATGATATATGTGCTTTCACATTACGAAAAATGACTTATATGTCATTGCCCCCACTTTTTAGTTTTTGTCGATCTGGAGGATGGCGGGAAAGTGCTTTTTGCTACCTTTTCACGTCCTTTTGCTACCTCTGAGGTAATTATTCCGACGTCACTTCCGGTCACTGCTGGTTTTCTTCAGTATGTAGGATGGTGAGAAAGTGCTTTTTGATACCTCCTATGACATCACTTCTGGTGGGTAACTTCACGCTAATGCCATATGAGCAACTCCATGCAAATGCCATATGAGCAACTTCAAGCTAATACTATATGAGCTTATGCTAATGCAATGTGAGCAATTTCACACTAATGCTATATGAGCAACTTCTTGCTAATGGCATACGAGAAACTTCACGATAATGTCATATGAACGACTTCACACTAATACCATATGAGCAACTTCATGTTAATGTCATATGAGAAACTATATGAAGTAATACCAGCACCGGAATAGTATTTGATAAAAATATAGCCTATAAAAGTGCACATGTAAAACAATAAAACACGACGTTTCGGGGATAATTTGCACCCCGTTATCAAGTGTGGATATCCGCTCAAAGGCTTCGTACACAAATAAAATAAAAGAACACAAAATCATGTTATGGCAGACACATCTTAAAAATAAAAATTTTAAAGTTTAAAAACCAAGAACCTATGTATTGCTGGCCGAAACAGCAAATACAAAGGGAGACCAGCAAGACGACCTCTTCCCTGCGAGCAATTTTTATTTTTAAGATGTGTCTGCCATAACATGATTTTGTGTTCTTTTATTTGTGTACGAAGCCTTTGAGCGGATATCCACACTTGATAACGGGGTGCAAATTATCCCCGAAACGTCGTGTTTTATTGTTTTACATGTGCACTTTTATAGGCTATACTTTTATCAAATATGAGAAACTTCACGCTAATACCATATTCGCAACTTCACGTTGATGTTATGTGAGGTATTTCACGATAATACAATATGAGCAATTTCACACTAATGTCATATGAGAAACTTCACGTTAATGCCATATGAACAACTTCTCACTAATACCATATGAGCAACTTCATGCTAATGTCATATGAGAAACTTCACGCTAATACCAATATGCGCAACTTCACGCTAATACCAATATGTGCAACTTCACGTTAATGTTATATGAGGTATTCACGATAATACAATACGAGCAACTTCACACTGTCATATGAGAAACTTCACGTTAATGCCATATGAGCAACTTCACGCTAATACCATATGAGCAACTTCACGCTAATGCCATATGAGAAACTTCACGATAATACCATATGCGCAACTTAACGTTAATGTTATATGAGCAATTTCACGATGATACCATACGAGCAACTTCACACTAATGTCATATGAGAAACTTCACGTTAATGCTATATGAGCAACTACACGATAATGTCATATGAACAACTTCATAGTATGTCATATCAGCTATTGTGTGTGTGGCGATTTAATACATACACTAAATGAATCTTGATCGTGGGGGAAACAAGTTTAAAACGTACATAATACGTTCATCCTTTAGTATTTTGAAGGTTCGCAATAGGTTCTTTACTCTCATGAAACAGAGTATTAACGGGTGTAAATAGTAGCCAAAACACCAACGAGTGATTAAATGGTGTATAACATTTATATTTTGTGTGTTTCCGTTGGGGTTTATACTCTATCAACACCTTACATGAGGTAAGAAAACGGATGTAGATCGTGATGAAAACAATCACTCGAGTGAAAGTTTAGATCCTCATTATCGTTTATTAAAAAAGGAGGAAATGGAAGATAAACAATCAGATCTGATTAAGAAACTGGTAAAAAACAGTTTAGACTGCCAGTACGGGGGGGAAAAAATAGGCAATCCATTATTGGTCCGTTAGAAAGCATCACCCTCGTGAAGGAGAAAGACGACGTGGAAGATGATGTGGAAGTCAACCATAAAAAAAACGGAAACACGAGGATTACGTTCCTAATGCATCAAAACGGATCCGTTCCCATCCAACGGGTATGAGACGAGTTCCTCCAGCATCGTTTCACTCTTTTGAAGGGCCACCGATTGGGGAGACTTCGAGATATTATTTGCATAGATGTTTAAAAATGCCGAAAGAAAACGATCATGTGTTTGGATTAAGGTACAACATGGACACGGGAGACCTCATGATTGGTAACAAAACTATCAAAATACGGGAGAACGACATAGTTTTGGAAAGAAAGAAAGTTGGAAAGAAAGTTTACTGACTCAAAAAGTATTGCAGTACGAAACGTACGACCCCGAAGTCTTGGCATCATACGGCTCGATTCTGAAAGACAGTAATGCCTTATATCGAAATTACGACCCCTGCTTTGGAAAGCCCAAATCGAATCGTGGTTACAAGTACGTGCGTGTTATCAAACCAATTAGGGAGGAAATAAAAAAGGGGAAAAGTGGTTGAATGGAAGATGAAAAAGATTACGATGAATCGCAGTCGAACAAATCGGGGTCGAACGATACGGAGTCGGATGATACGGAATCGAATGAATCGGGGTCGGAAGAACCTGGTCGGATGAATCGGGACCGGACGATTCTGGGACGAACGAATCGGAAATGAGTGAATCAAGGTTGGACGAGCCCGACATTTTGGAGTCGAAAGAATCATGGTTGAACGAAACAGCGTCTGATGAAGTAGATTACAACAACCCGAATGCGTTAGTGAATAGGCTGAGAGTCTTGGTAGGATTATTGTTGAGGGAATGAGTTGATCATGAAGAGGAAATTATGCAAATTCTAGGGGGATTGATGGAGATATTATAACCGAAAATGAAAAGAGGACGATACAACAAAACTTTACAGACTTGGGAGTTTTGTCTAGCAACACGATGTAGTTATTGCGTCCTATCAACTAGGAGGTAACAAAAGGATCCCAAAAAGCACTTTCCTCCAGATCGATGAAAACTATAAAGTGATGGTAATGACGTCATAGTCACCCCCCCCCCGTGACGTCATTACCCATAATTATCACTTTCCCACCATCCTCCAGCTCGATGAAAACCGGAAGTGAAGTCCCCACTTTTCATCACCTGACCGGAACTGACGTCCCCACTTTGATCACGTGACCGGAAATGGGGGTAATGTCGTCACTTCCGTCCAGGGTAACAAAAAAAGCACTTTTCCACCATCCTCCAGATAGGCGAAAACCGGATGTGACATCATTACCGCCACTTTGATCACATGACTGGAAGTGACGTCATTAGGCTCATGTCATAAGTGAGGTAACATGGAGGTAGCAAAAGGATGCAAAAAAGTAGAAAAAGGCACTTTCCCACCATCCTCCAGATTGATGAAAACTAAAAAAGTGGGGGTCACTTCCTACCCTCCTCCAAATTGACGAAAAAAAAAGGAGCAAAAGGCACTTTTCCACCATCCTTCAGATTGAGAACGAAAAAATACGTAGCAGAAGGCACTTTTTCCACCCCCTCCAGATAGACGAAAACCGAAAGTGACATTATTACCCCATTTTTCATCACCTGACCGGAAGTGACGTCATTACCCCCACTTTAATCACGTGACCAGAAGTGGGAGTAATGACGTCACTTCCGTGGCTGGATGGATGGACGGACAACTCAATCGTATTCTTACTCAACTTACGATACGTGACTTAGTAGGGGAAGAGACGAACCTTGGTCGTGCTACTTAGTTATTAAGGCCAGTAGTTTTCGGGCTTTTGTGACGACACACATGCTTCTGGGTTTGGGCTTTCCACTAGTTTTACATATCTGTCTAACCTTAACATATCTGTAAATTGAAAATTAACATTATGGGTTATTAGCCACAATTCGAGATATTTACGCCACTGTTACATTTTTCTGTGAAACACACAGCTTCCTTGATATATTGCAACGTTCAATAAATAGCACCATTTGCTTTATCTTTCAGGGTCGATGCCCACACGTTGCGGTATTGACTAATGTACCTGCAGCTTCAAAGAATAACATAATATGCAAACGACTAAATTACGACTTTCAAATTATCTCAACCCCTCCTCCAGCATCGATTTGACAAGGTTTAAAACTGCTTTTTTATTAATTCGTAACAAACATTACATTTGCATATTTTCTCTACAGCTATAGCACGTGTAAATATTGAGCGATCTGTCTGTAAGAAGATGGATTCTCTGTAAACAACCAAGTTGCTATGTAATCACACGTTCTAGTTACGTTTCGACATAACATATTACGCTGAAAAAACTGTAAAGCCGCCGCACGCATTATTATTGACGTTCATTTCATATGTTCACCCATATTGCTGGAGTCCATACAAAAATAAAGCAAAAGACAGGTAAGTTCATGATAAACTTTTCTCTTCCTACTGAAATCGGTGTAAATTCAATGCAGTTGAAATGAAGCCAAACAGCAAAAATTGTGGTTATCATGCTAAGCAGTGGCAAATGTCAGTCTAGTTGTTTGAAGAAGCTGATCAACTCAACAACTGGAAAAGATTCCTAGCAAAGTCTCTGCCATTCAGTATGGAACAGGGAAGTGTAAGAGCCCACCAACTGCATGCAATTACATTGGGATAGAATAAGGCCTATTCTGGATGTTATCTCAGCACGTAGTGGCTTCTCGGATTCAAATCAGGGTTTTATCTACTTCTTACAGTACTGCTTTTTTAAAATTGACCTGATTCATGTTCGCAAGACGTTTGCCTCAAATAACGTAAGGCTCCAAGAAATTTATTAAAAAATTAATTATAATAATTCATGGAAAGCACGAAGCTATAATTCAGAAAATGGAAATTCCGAAGAAAAATATAGCATTTTCAGATAGTATTTGCATATAAACACGGATGAAAACCTATTTACGTTGACTTTTGGACTTATATGTCAGACTGCATGAGCGGGGAATCGAACCCACGACCTTTGAAACCAAAGGCTGAGCCATCGCCCACAGTCTTGTTGAGCCATCAGCTTTCCGTCCAGTTTAGTACTTGTAGGGTAAAAAGTATGGTTCTGGTAAAGTTGAAGCTATGCTGACTTGCAGATTCGCCTACAATTTCATAGTATAAACGCATTAATTTTTAACTAAGCACATTTAACTTCAACAAAATAAATATCGTTCACCCAAAGTTGGTGGATTAATAACTGACCCCCGTATCAATATTTGCGCTAGTGATTTTCCACCAATTTAAAACGATCGTCAAATAGCCATAAACAAAGCCTTACAGACTAAACTTTTGAGAGGTGATGACTGCCAAGTGCTATCGACTAATATAGAAATGTCCTACTACACCGCAGGCCAGCGCTGTTCATCGTGACGACATACACATGTGACAGTCATCAGCAAATCACGGTGCTGTATAAGGCTGCCTGTGTGTATCCAGAAGTTACATTAACTGTGCACCTTGTAATTATACGAAGCGCGCCGTCTTATAATTACACTCGTAGTTCTTACCATTTAGCATCTCGCGAAACCTGGCAATGAAATTTCTTCACCATTTTTAACGTTGGTGTTGTCATCCGCTGATGGTAGGCCTTAATGTCGCCCCAACTTGCGGCGAAGATGCCACTATAGTTACGACAGGTTTACTTCGTTCCACATTATGTTTTCAGAAAACTGACTGTATGACGCCACGTTTTCTTCCACTACATCCGTAAATATCCCATTCGTAAACTCTAACAGTAATTATGCTGCCCCTACAAGTGTGCTACCTACATGTTTTTGCACTCTTAGTGCAAGGAAACGAGTCGTCATCAAGTCAGTTTTTTGAAAACATAATGTGGAACAAACTATAGAAGATGACGTTACCTGCTTCGGCCCCCTTGGAGCATGGGACTGGAAAATTCTTGTTCGAAGTGTGATTGTGGCAATGGTTCCTGGGCTGTAGTCAGAGCGTGGTTCAATTCCCCTCAATGGCCTCTCCACAACGTGGTTGACTGGAAGACAAGGAAAGCAGCATTTCCAATCCAACCGAAGGGGTGCCTAGGCACTTCCAATAAGGTTTAGAGAACAGGATTGTATGTTTGAGAGGTCTCACAGCTGGGGTAAAAGGAAAGGAGAAAAAAGGATGTGAGAGAGGAAGAAGAAATCCAAGAGAGACACATACGGTCCAAGTGGTTTTAATAGTAGTGTTGTTGGCGTAATTGTGATGGGTTTCCACGTCAAGGGGATGAGCTCTGTTCAAGATGGGAATGGGACTTGAGTCCTGGATCCTCCATCTTGTAGGCTTAATGGAATCCCATTCATTCAAAGTACATCTTATACTCGATCAAGGAAAGCTGCCTATTCTTCCTTGCACATTACTGTCGAGGCATCGGAAACGACGAGTTAGCATATGGGAGTTCCACCCTTTAACTTGACAGAGCTTGCTCGGCAGTGTAGCAAAGGAAGGAAAAATTGTAGGTGGTCCTTTTCTCCATTAGACTGGTGTCTCCATTTTTTTTATTACCAACGAAAAAAAGTGTAAAGTTATACGTGTATTGTCGAGGAAAATCACGAGTAAATCTCATGCCCCTGCTGCGGGTAAGCTACAACAATAATACAAGAATTGAGGGATATATATTGTTAACAGTGCTTGTAGATTGTCACAGTTAATGCACTTTTTGCTTATGGATAACAATGATGGCACAACAACAATGACATCGTTTATGGTCTATTAACGGCGATTGATTGTTACAATTGTTGCAAGAAAAGGTAACTACCTTGGCCAAGGTTTTTTGCTGTAAGTTAAAGGTGCTAGTTTAAAATGCCGAGAAGAATTACACCTCCTCATTGGAATATGTAAAGGTAATGCAATACTCACAAAGGGTGAACAAAATCCCCTTTATACTGGAGTCAATACAGTAACGTATTAGGTAAAAAAAAAAAGGAGCTAAAATGTGGAGAAGAGGCTGGGGCCTAACGCCACTTCCAACAATAAGTATGATCCACTGTTAGCTGATTCGTTGAGTTGAGGGCAGACAGAAACAAACAGTGGAAGGAAAGGTGATTCGATTTTTCACGAAGAATGCACCTAGCACATTTTTAATTAAAATAAATACTTGGTTGAGAGGTGGGGGAACGAGACGAACAAGGGTAGAACTAAACTATCAACAACGGTAGAAAAAAACAATTGGAAGAATGGTATTTTTTATTTTATCTTAGATGAATAAGCATAGCAAATCTTAAACTAAAATAAATACTATGGGGGAATGAAAAATGAAGTTCTCCCAACATATAATGAAAAAAAGTGGGTTGAACTTTGTTGTTTTTTATTTTCGAATAAGCGTAGCCAATTTTAAACTAAAGTAAATACTTGTTTGGTGGGGGGGGGCCGAGAAAAATGAACAGATCGCCCAACACATTCAGAAAAAAGTCGGAAGAAACAGGTGTTTTTAAATACCTGTGTTTTTTTTTTT
>JAHWFP010215016.1:35608-63126 GCA_023313725.1 Lithobius niger
GAACTTTGGGGTTAAGTTAGGGTAAATAGGCTTAGTTTAGGTCGGGGGAAAGGCCTAACCACAATTGGGCCTACTAAAGGCCTAAAAGCCAAAAATCCCCCTAACTAGGGAACCTAGCAGGGGTTGAAGGAGGACCAGCCAGTTGGCTGGCCCGAAGGCTTTCTGATTTTTCCATGCTGGCCCCCTCGCTTAAATACGATTTGGTTGCCCCTGACAACCGCGAAATGGCCAGGGTATTATGGGTAATAGAAAGTTTTAGGGGGGGTTCTAGAGGCAGGAATAGGAAACTAGATTATAAGACATAGATAATGTACACCTCTGTGAGAATGGACACCCAAGACTAAGATTGGCCATTGGCCCCAGCAAACATGAAAGAAAACAAGATTTGCGACATGGGGGCTTAGTATAGTACGCAAGTTTTTTTTTCGTGTTCGGCTAGAAAGATAAATGTCGCAGGTTGTAAATGTGCCTGTTTAGGCTGGTTGCAATGAGGTGTGCTGCTTGAATTTGTGTTGTGTACGGTAATTTTGCAATGTCGGATCGTATGTCACATGGTGAAGAAGGTGTTGGGTAGACACCTGTAAAAACTGTTAGATTATCAAAAAAGTGTGGGTTATCAAAATTAACCCATTGTGACGTGTGTGGGTTTTCATATTAACCGTACATAAAGACTACGCTTTTAGCATGGGGATGTGTTAGCATGACGTTACCACCGTGCATTAATATAAAATATTGTTAGAAAACTCCTATGGGTGGCAGTGCGTCTATTGTACTGTTTTTTTTATTAGTCAACATGGAATCTTAATCTTCTTTTTTTTATTTTGTTGTCTTGAAAAGAGCAATTTGTTTTGACCTTGAAAAAGGCCGTTTTGACTTTTCAAATCAACAGTCAAGCCAGGGAAATCGGAAACTGATATCCGATAGCATTTTCACATTTTTTACAAAACCATCGTCGTTTCCAGCATGATATTACAGGAAAATCTCAGCTGTAGATTTTCTCTGTATCATGCAACATGGTTTCATCTCCGCGGTGTTCGTTAACCCAAATTTCGTCCAAATATATAAACGTTTTCTCTGGTATCCTATGCAGCCGTCTTATTTAACGAAAGTAACACAGTAGACTCGTAATAATCTCTGGCTTTTCGACATAAAATTGCCGTTGGTTTGTTTTGCCGTAATGCATGTCAAGTTTCTTCACAGTATGTCGCAGTGACGCTTTTCCCCCTTTGAAGTTGATTTTGGATTTAAGCATATCAATAATAAGTTGTAAAGTTGGGTATTTATCCTCTCTATGTATATCTGACGGATATGTCGAAGTCATCCATACCTTTTACGTGTGACGACATCTTTTTTATCCGGGAGTCAAGAACAATGCCTTGTGGTTCAGTGATGAAGCCAGCTTCGTAACCTTACTTAGGCTCTCTCGAAGAGTTGATTCTAACACACCCGTCGCTAATCCAGTCTGTACTTCCAAATCAGCCTTAGCATTGAAGATGCCTTGTTGTTCAATGAATCTGTAGTCATTCCATACTATTTTCCTGGCTTGACTACAAAGAACATTGCCCTTCTTTCTTACTATTGATATACTCACTCGAATACTCGTATTAAGGGATGGCATGTTTATTGAAATGCAACCGTCTTGAGTGAGACTGGTGTCCCGGCATACTGTGCGAACATTTGACTTGGGGCTAATAACCGATAACTCGTTACAATGTAAGGAATTATGTCGTCATGGTGAACAGCGCTAGCCCATGGTATAAGCTAGAAAAGAACACCAGACTTTATTGCCGAAACAAATAATACAGATAACAATAATGCAGGAAAAAGTTAAATTCGTCCGATCCATGGCAAAAGTCGCATTCATCCCATACTTGATGCCAAACAGATAGCACCAAGAGATGGAGGCCGTTGAACTAACTCATGGTCCCAGGTGACCCCAAATGCACTTTTCGTAACATTGCAAAATCAGTTAAATCGAAATAATTTTCTAACTGGCAGTGTGTGCATCATGAACCTAACTGAGTGATTCATCTTATTCCCTGCACATTTCAAGACAATCCACAGGTCTGTGCGCTCCCTGTGAGCAGAGCTATTCACGACTAACCCTGCTCGGCCAAGCCGAAATATCATTACAAGTGTTGTGGGTGTTCCATCAGAGGGGGATATCGTCTAAACCTGAAGTGAGCACATCGTGAAACTTGGTGAAGGCCTGCGTCTCGTCCTCCCTCGCATTTTAAGCCTATCTGCAAGTCCATGCATACTATGTGAGCAGAGCTATTCAAAAATAACTACACAACATCCCTCTTAAAACCAACTGCTGTTCACTTGGAACCCTTCTCCTCTTTAGTCCTCAAGGTTCTCACTCAAGGTATTTGTTACTACCACAAAGATCTGCGTGAGTGGTGGCACCAGGCAGGCCAACCCCCGACACCTCCTATGTTTGCTACTGCAACTGCTCCCAACTCACTGGGGTTACTGGATGCTGACCACAAGGAGCTGCAGCTTTGCTCCGGCGGCCTGGTATGGGATTAATGCTAGAGCGAAATGCATTTGCTGGGCTATTGGTTCGGTAGGTGAGTTGTTACCCACTCCGTAGCAGATTCTGACTTCCATAGCCACCGTCTTACCGTTGATAGCAACCAACACCTTTCATGGGGTATGATGGACATCAGCATCAGGCATCATAACCGGAGTTTGACTCATCCCACAGCACTAGTTCTGGTTACCAGACGCAGCCCACTGGACACTCAAACCCAACGTCTGAGGTTGAGTAGAACAAACCGGCCTTCTCACCTATTTAAAGTTCAAGAATAGTCAAGATAGCGTCGATCCCAAGGCCTCTAAAAATTCGTTTTACCGGAAAAGACTGCGTTATGTCTGAGCGCCACCAATCCTGATGGAAACTTCAGTGGGTACCATCTACTAGACGGTTCAATTTGTTTTTCGCTTCTATACACAGGTCAAACGATTGATTTTCATGTTAAAATCGCTATGGACATCCACCAGAGTTTCATCTGGTTTCGTCCTGCGTGTGCATACTTCAGCGTCTTTTGGGTACCAACATGTATACTCTTGTTTCGCTTCACCAACCTGTAGTCGAGATGGACCGGGCTCGCCAGACCATAAGCTTGAACGGATCCTGCCTTGGTCGATGATGTGCCGATCTTCACGTTCATCGCACTTTGGGTATCATCTGAGAATTTCCATACGACTCGCACATATGTTTGACTCATTGGTCTGTGTTTCAAGACTTGTCAGATGGGTGACTGATCTACAGCCACATACGACAAGTACCACCGTGGGAACTCGGTCCAGCCAATAGCGATCCCATATCAACGTCTGCCATCGGAGTGTACAAGAACCGGGTGCCCCTGCCTGTTAGACCGACAAACCGCACACCATTCCCACGAGAAGAGGGTGTCGGTACGGATCTCAAATGCTTGAAGAAGTACACGGAGTATTCGAGCCATGGTTTTTTGATAAGCGTCCTTTGGGTAAAGGGTGGGAAACTTCCATCCTACTTGCATCAAAAACTTCACTTATGCCATATTAGAAGGCACTCACAACCACAGCCGGAGTCGGATTTGCTGCATTAGCATTGTTTTGAGTTATGGATTGCTGCCGATCCTGCATGGTTTGTCCAAAAAATACCCAATAAGTGCTTTGTACCTGCCAGCAAAAAATGATGTGACTCCTAGAACATACATAAACAAAATATCGACGGCAAAACCTGCATAGGAGATCCAGTTTACATTTAAAAAATAATTAAATCTAGATTAAAAAAAAATTGATTGAATATTTCTGTTTCTGACGTAAGTTAAAACAAAACAAACCTGTATGTCGTATATGTCTTCAAATTGATACCGAGGGGGGGGGGGGGGTTACAGAGTGTGAATCATATGCTAACTTGCTTGCTGTTTTGTAAACGATAATAATATTAATAATTAATATATTTAATAATGCTTTATTACATGTGACAAGTACAAGGACAGAAGTCGTTTGTGGACTTGTATGTGCAAGCACCTGGATTCATACTGCAAGTTATTATACATCAAATACATTTTAAATATATTTCAATTACAAGTATAGCATAATAAATAAAATGAGTAAAATTACGAAACGGAAATGAATAATGGTCAAGAAAATATTTACAAATACAGAATACAATTACAGAATACATTACTTTTCTTCACTGAAGTCATCAGAATCAAATAGAATCAAAAATGCTTTTTTTAGGCCATGCAAAGTAAAAAAAATGGTTCTGAGACCCTCCCACATTGATTTTTTTGCAACAAATAAAAATAATTGACGCGGCATTTATTAGTAACTTTTCCAAAGTCAACGTTAGTCTGATCACTACTATTGCATCAATGCTACGTAATCCGCCTTATCATCTAAAAAGCTTCGCATCAAATTTTGTTGGGCCTTTCTGAAATCCGATCTATGCTTGCTGTGAATAAAAATTTCCGAAAAATGGTTTTTTAAATGCTGTGTTGAAGCAATCTGACCATTTTAAAAAAATTCAGTATGAAAAAAGCACTTTTTTTTACTATAAAAAGTGTTAAAAAATATTTAAAATCTTAATCTCTCGTCAGCTTTTAACTTTCTGTGCTCGAGAACCGAATGTGTAAAAAAAAAAACAAAGCCTCATCCCTCATCAGTTTTCAACTTTCTGTGCCCGAGTACCATTATTTAAACTTTGCATGGCCTTACATAGTGTATTTACATCTGAGACTGCAGCTGATGACAAGACCGATGTCTTCTATGCCAAAGGAAAAACACCAATGACAACAAATTAGTCAAAATAAATTCAGCACAATTTGAGGCGCGACACAAAATAAAGATTTAACCTTATGACAAAAACAAACACGAAAAAAACGAAACATGACAAGTGAGAGGGACAAGGTGGGTACAAACAAGACAAAAAGCATCGATTGAAAAAGAAAAAAAGGAAAATTTATAGTTTACTTAAATGTGGATGACTCTCTATGGCATTAAAGTGGAGGTTTATCCAAAAAATTGTTTCAGGAAATAGTGAAGAGTGGTGGCAGATTTAATTTTTGTAGAAATCTGATTCCAGGTTGGAGAAATTCTGCCTTTCAGTGATCGTTGAGGTAGCTCAGTGCTGTGGAATTGATAATGAAATTAACATGCTGTCTAGTGGAGTGAGAATGGACAGACGAGTTGTGGATTGCGGACAGCTAATCGATAACCAATATTATTGCTTTCTTGCTTAAAAGCATAAAGACACGTTCTGAAAGAAATCAAATCCAGTAAAGGAAGAATTTGTAGTTGTTTAAACAAGGGCAGAGAATTCTTCCTAGATGACGACGACGACAAATGGAACGTATTACCGTCTTCTGGAGTTTAATGAGACGCCCATGATGCTACACAGAAAACTAGTAGCGTATACTTTTACGATGAGCATCGTAACTACGCCAAAGGAAAGTTAAGAATTTTTATTTTTTTCCCGAAAATAAGACAACTTTTTCGAATTCCAGGGATTGGATTTTTGACTTTATTATTTTTTTTAAAGAAGTAAAACATTTGTATAAACGCCATTGTAAACTGTAATTATAAATATTATTTTGACCATTATTCATTTCAGTTTTGTAAATTTAATCATTTTATTTATGAAGCTATACTTGTATGCCTATTTATTGGCGCGAAGTGAGCATGGCTCCCTGAGCAGAGACTAATTGGAGTTTCTTTTTAATAACAACATGTCAAAACTACTGAACCGAATTTGATAAAATTGTGTATGCCGACCAAGTAGAACTTTTTTTTCAAATTGAAAAATCGAGTATAGTTTAGGCCAAAAATTCAGGAAAATCTATCACAAATTGTTAGAAACCAACTGTCAGAAAACAATTGTTAAATTCCAATTGTTTTTTGGTGTTCGTTAATTGCCATAACGTGTTTATTTTATTTATTTTACATTTAGGGAGCAATAACCCAAACTGGGTTAACTACCCAACGATTGTGCTGTAACGTGGACAATGTGGATTCCATGGATTTCACATTGAATATTGAGTTGGATTAACAAACAAGGAATGCAACATTTTTGAGGATCAACAATTCAGGTTCACGAGAAACGTACAACTGCATTATCAATCAACGAACAATTGTTTGAGACGACAATAGAAATGAAAGGATCCGAGAAAAAATTGTCAGTGATTCATTAGAAAAATGAAAAGAGAAAGGGGGGGAGATGAGGCTTAATGGCGCGTCGACAGCTTGGTCATTAGCGCCAACCTCAGTCACAGTGCAGTGGTCCGGGTTGCCACTGCACCACACATTACAGAGATATTATTCAAACCCCCAATCTAAATCTTGTCATACATCTGTACCTCCTGCACAAATTGAAAAACACCGGACAGGAGGACAGACTTATCGCCCAATTGACGCACAATGTCATGCGGAAGATGGAAACGACGACGAAAACCATCAAGATGGCAACAATCAACAAGGAAGTGCCGGACCGTAAGTGGCTGGCCGCCGACACCAATAACATTCAGGAGGGTCAACCCTCCGCAAAAGGAAACAGTGAGTAAGTCGAGTGTGACCAATGCGCAAACGGGCCAACACCACCTCCTCACGGCGACTGCGGCGACACGCCGAGTGCCATTCCTCAACAGTGCCTTTAATAGCTCGTAATTTATTGCCGTCCTGTCCATCCCACGAGGCTTGCCAAAATGCGTGTAACCTCAGACGCAGAGTTGGAAAAGCGTCCGAGGGAACAAGGCTGAGATCCCTTCCGAGAGGGCCAGAAATGGCCCCTTTTGCTGCAGAATCCGCTTGCTCATTTCCACCTATCCCAACATGGCCCGGGATCCAGCAGAAAAGCACGGTTTTCCGCTGGCCAGGCAAGCGGGAAAGCAAAGCGGGAAAAGAGAAAGGGAGGTAGGAAGGTGGGAATTAAGGGAGGAAATGACAAAAGTAAGGCAGGGAGGGAAGATCAACAATGTAGGTGCAACTTCCCCTCTGCCATATCGAGGAAAATTCCTACTAGATATAATTTCACGCTCGGCTCCTGTATGTCAACGTGTAACATTGGCGGCCCTAGTATTTTTATGTTACGACTTTTTTTTTACGACTTTTGTTTTTTTACGACTTTTTTTACGACTTTTTTTTACGACTTTTGTTGACTTTTTTTTTATTATATTCAATTTATAATAACTTTCAGTTTTGATCGTGATGGTTGCACATGAAAGTCCACATAGGACTTCACGACTTGTACATGTAATAAAGCACTAATAAATATATTAATTATTAATAATATTATTGTTTCCTAAGAAGCATGCAGGTTAGCATTTGATTTGCACTCTGTAACCCTCGCCCTGTATCAATTTCAAGACAAAAATGACATGCGGGTTTGTTTTGTTTCAACTTACTTCAGAAACAGAATTATTATCCAATCAATTTTGTTTTATCCTAGATTTTTTTTTTTATTTTAACTTTATCTACTATTGTTATTTCTTTTATTTATGTTCTAGGAATCACGTCAATTTTTGCTGGCAGGTACAATGCATTTATTCGGCATTTTTTGGACAAAACACGTAGGAATGGTAGCAATCCGTAACTCAAAACAATGTTATCAAGCAAATCCGACGGCCGGCTGTGGTTACAAGCACCATCTGAAAACTATCTTGGCATAATTGAAACGAAAAAATGGGAGTTTCCTAACCTTGACGCTGATAAAAAAACCATGACTGGGTCAAGGCTGGCTATAACTCTGACCGAAGCAGGTCATATAACCAATGTAATAGGTGGCTGATAGATAACGGATACTGCTGTGCATTGCTGCATGGCCTCTGATTGATTCTCCGAACTGGTTGCAGCATCAAACTGTGAGGAAGTAGTCCGCAGCACGTTCCATTCGCATATGTTTGCCACAGGAGTGTAGCTGACGGCCGCGTTGACTACCCGTTCAACCTTCAAGGGCGCACCCATTTTCCTCCGAACGATTTCACATATTCTCAAACTCTAAGTTATTTTCAACTTTCCCTCTCGGTTTACTTGTCTGATATTGGTCTTGTGGAAGTACTTAGCCTTAGTTGGAGTTTACCACCTGCTTAGGGTTGCACTTCCAAGCAACTCGAATCCAGGGAGAGAAACTGTCCTCCGGCAACTAACAGAGCACCATGGGTTTTGCACCTGCCCTGGACAGTGGCCCCAGTTATGGGTACTTGGGTTCTCATAAACCAGAGGCTTGGTAACTCCGAAATGCCACATTGCTGACTGCCCTCTGGTCACGTTTTAAGGTTTTGGCAAATTTTCCATTTCAGGGAATGACCCAGAGATTACTGCTTCTGTGTTCTGCAGGCAGTCGAAACTAAGATGGTACTAGATTTAGCCAAGGTTACCCGGGTCCAGGTGTCTAAAGCTTCCAATGTGACATCAATCCCTGCAGTCATCGCAGTTTCCCACAACAGCCACAGTCCTTGACTTCTGCCACAATATCTACTAAACACATGGAAAGGCCATGATGCAAGCCTCACGGTTTGCACATCTCCGTCGCCAAGATTTATGAAAGGTTCTCACTCTCCAGCTGCACGCTTCCAGGCAGGGGACAGTGCAGAATTTGGCCTGCTGCACTGGGTGTTAAGCCCAAGCCGGAAGTGTGGGTTGCAATGGCTATGTGGTATGTTCTCATCTCTGAATGCCAATTACACCAGACAGTGAACCAACCCATCTTCAAAATACTCCCGTGACACTATGTCTCCTGCCTGCGTGCATGTTGCCAAATTGTGCAACCTCGACTACCAAAAGAACAGAACAAAACACTGTATGGAGTAGAACGTGGACGGACCCAATCAATACACCTAAAAAACTCACCCAGACACTGAGGTCCGGCAAGACAGTGCATCCTGCAGGTCCTTGTTGCCCTTGACGATTATCTTCCGGGAGAGACTTGTAACAGCAGTACACAAGGAAGTGCAGCTTTGAGATTCTTGTCGCCTCTAATGATTCCCATCCAAGAGAGTCCTGTTTAGGCAGAAGCCTTGCAAGGTATAACCGCCCAGCAAAACATGCGCCCTGGAGGTTCTCGTCAGCCATGACACTTTCCGTCCAGGAGAGTCTGCATAGGCAGCGACCCTGCAAGACATAGCCACCCAGCATAATTGCATAATAATTGCACCCTGGAACCTTATCAAGGACTCTGTCCAGGAGAGTCCTGTAGGAAGAGACTTTCACTACACCGAGTTAGCAACACATACACCCGAGAACAGGATAGTCCTGTAGGCATCCGGATGAGAAACAACCTCCCTGCAAGGTTCTGATGTCAGTCCCCGAAACTTAGCAATTTTTTGTGTGACCAATACCCACCATCACTGAGGTGGACATTATCCTATGGCTTCATTCAGGCAGGTGAGGCAAGTACGGACGAGGTCCAACACAACTCAAGAGAGTCTCTGCAATCACAATAAGAGCAAATGCATAGTCGGCAGAATTTGAAGACAATTTTTGTGCACGTTCCAGTCAGGTGTACTTTTTGTTCTACCTGTCACTGTCGGTAATCTACAGATCAGCACTGCTGTTCTTTCTGAAATCAGTGTTGGGCATGCCTTGGCTTGGTTGGTTCTGTCACCTCTCGTTTTATTGTTCTTCTAGAATTTCTTCAACAGTCAACTGACTATTCTTCATGACAGTTCGACTGGGTTCAAAGTCCAGTCACAATCGGTATCCGTCACAGCAGCCGAAAGGGCAGCCACCCATCCAGTCAGGTCATGCAAGGCATTTGGATAGTGTTCCCTGCCATCCGCCTGCCATCCCCCCTGTACCCTGCTACCCCCTTGGAACACCGAGCATCTCAAGCATCAACCGAGAAACTCAAGCATCAACCGATATGAGGTAGACCCAGACCACATGCCAGTCAGGATGTGGACAGGCTACTGGCTCCATTTCGCAGTGCTAGCTGTAAGCCCGAGGGCTTATATGGCCTCACAATATCAAAATGGGGATGCCCGGTTAGCACACGTATGCCGAGGGCCGACTATCAAAAACATGCTTAGATTTTAGGTTTACCTTATCACTAACGCATACCACGATATTTTGATTTTAGAATTGAAATAAAATGCATACAAGTAGTCCATCAGCTGTCCATCAGCTGTTGCTGGCACTTGATAAGTGGACTGATGCTACTGACATTGGTATTAACACGGACATTATCCTGTTCGACTTTAAAAAAGCATTTGAATCTGTGATACATTCAAAGCTTTTATTTTTGCTGAAACATTATGGTTTCGGGGGAGATCTCCTAAATTGGCTGAAAGCTTTTATCACTGGCCGTTCCTAACAGGTTGTTATTGGTGGAGATTTCTCCGAAAGTAAGAAGGTAATTAGTGGTGTGCCCCAGGGCTCTGTTCTGGGCCCTCTGCTTTTCGTTTTTTTTTCTAAACGACATGTCATGCAAGGACAGCAATGTGAGCCAAGAAAAGTTTGCAGATGACCTTAAGCTGCATTCTCCAATCATTGAAGTCTCTAACGCATACTCTTTCCAGCACGAAATAAACCTTATTGGAATGTGGTCGGAAACTTGGCAACTGCCATTATCTGAAGATAAATGCCTCTGCTTTCAAGTTGGCAATGTAACAACCCCTCCAAATTACGTTTTAGGTTCAAAAACATTAAATTATGTAACTACAATTAAAGATCTTGGAGTGTGGTTTAACTCAGACCTCAAAACATCTACCCATTGCAATCATATTTCAATGGTGGCGCACCGCAGGTCCGCCATTGTGCGCCGTTGTTTTACATCTGGAAACTTACATACCATCCTCCGAGCATACAAGGTGTACGTTCGCCCAACTGTTGAATATGCGTGTCAGGTCTGGTCGCCCAAGCTTTTGACGGACGTTGACAAAATTGAAGCAGTCCGATTTACGAAATACATGCCTGGAATGAATGGGAAATCCTATATAGAACATCTAGAATTCCTAAAGCTGGACTCTCTGGAGCTTCGCAGGCTGAAAGCAGACCTGATTTTGACTTACAAAATAATTCATGAACAACTGCCAGTTGTACTTCCTTTTTTTGAGATAAGAACAGAGTATAGAACTCGGGGACATACTCTGAAACTGGTAATTCCCAGTTTCAAATTAAACTGTAAGTAGTCTTTTTTTAGTATTCGTATTGCTCCAGTTTGGAACTCTCTGGGCGAAAACATTGTTATGGCCTCATCAGTGGATGTATTCAGACGACTTCTTAATGGTGGCTGTTTAAGGTCACATTTGCAACGCCCAGAGTTTTGTCCCTGAATACACTCCCATTTGTAGTCTGCTACTGCAAAACATATCCAAAAATCTTATTATTTAGACAAAATATCTTTGATATTGCATGCTTTTACCTTTTAGCCTATCATACATAATTTTCCGGAAAGATGTTAGTGGTCGCTTGATTTCGACCCTTTCTTGCCGTTTTGCGTTTTAGTGGCAAAAAAATCTTATCTAAAAAGCCAAACTCCACCAATTTTTCGTGGTTCTGTATCCCTGGAGGCCCCTCTTAAGAGGCCCCTCTTCAAAATAGTGTAACTCCGTCCTTAATTGATGGATTTAATAATTTTTTTTAATTAACCATTATGAAAACTACTTCAATAAGGTTCATGTGCATTGTTAACCTAAGTATGGTAGTTTGGCTGGGGAAATAGGAAAATTTGATTTTTAACATAACATTTTACATTCACTCACGAATTACTGCAGTACTATTGATTTTTGGCAAAAATTATATCACAGCGAATTTAAAGTTTACTTCTTTATCTTCCATTTGACATATGCTTGCCAGAACCTTCTTTCTTTCTAACAATATTTTTATTTTACCTATAAAGGTATTTAATTTTCCTAGTAATATTATTTAGCATATTCTTGCTAATAATGTTTGATTTAATGAATGCTATGCATAACGTACGTATGTATGTAACTCCGTCCCTAATTGATGGAATTTAATTTGTTTTATTTAACCAGTGTGGAATTTGCTTTATTAACGTTCATAAGGATTGTTACTGAACGTATGATAGTTTGACGTGTAAACAGTAAATGTTTAAACGTGGAAAACTGATTCTTATCGCAAGATTTTTACATACATACATACATAACATAACATACTTACTTAACTACCTTTTGGTTGGAAATTGTAAAGCCTTTAGTAGGAAGAATAAAAATCTAACATCATAAAATTGTTCAGTGTGTTTATTTATTTATATTTGTGCCCTTCTGCTCCTCTCGAAATAGTCGTGTCGAGAATTGGAGAAAGGGTAAGCGAAGCAAGCAATCTGCATTAAAGACTGGCCTTGGGAGGATACACAATACACTAATCTGAGAAAGAAAGAAAAGGCAACTGCCCCGACTGGGACTCGAACCCAGGATTCCCGTTTACTAGCCCGGGCACTAAAACCACTGCCCTACCAGGGCGGGTTTTGGGTACAACCTACAGCCGAGCTAATTAGCTGTTCAATCTTCTCAGTGGTGACCTAAAGATCACAAACAAACATACAAGGAGGGAAAGCAACATTGCTTCTTGGCCTCCACACTAGAAATAATGAGAGTAGTAATGCAAGTAATACCTGGGTTCAAGTCTCAGTTATTTCAGGGCAGTTTTCTTTTCTTTCTTTCTCAGATTAGTGTATTGTGTATTCTCACAAGGTCAGTCTTTACTGCAGACTGCTTGCTTCGTTTACCCTTTACCTTTTGATTTCTTCTTTTTTTTTTTGAGGAAGGGTTTGAAAGATATGAAATTTCTCCGAATTTCTGGTAGGCATATTCTTAATTCAAATTTACGTCCTAAATGTCCCAAATTAACGAAAAATTACCGCTTGCAACAATCAGCAACAATCTCACAACAATACGTGACGTCAACAATTGTTGATAGATTTTTTCATGGAAGCGTGGAAGTTTTCAAAACGTGCAGCAACAATGGATTGAGGCAACGGTCAAGAATGAAGCAGTTGCAGTAAACGGGTGGAAAGGCTGTTGGAGTTGATTTACGGATATTTAAAATACAATACAGAATTCCCGTGTAACAGTTAAATTGCATTACGCAAACACACGACAAAATTTAAATGCTAAATAGGAAATCACGTGTGTGTGTGCGTGTTTGTACCTCTACTCCTCTGGAACTAAGGCATCTACAAAGAAGGGAGTAGGACTAAATGAAAGATAATTAAATTGAGCTTCGCCTAGGCCTATTTTCATGGCTGTAACTTGCTATTATGACCCTTAAATATGCGAAAAACCCGTAAAAAACAACAAACATCAAAGCAAACCACCTCGAGCAAAACGAGACGACGCCAACAGTGCGAGCGAAGCGAGCAATGTGGCTAGTATTGTTATTAAGAAAGAAGGTTCTGGCTATAACTGTTTGCTTGTAGATAAACGTTTGAAATTAAGTATTTCCTGACTTAATAAGCGCTATTCATTTTTCTGCATGTCAAAAGTGAAAGATAAAGAAGTAAACTTTAATTTCTTTCTCTCTGATATAATTTTTGCCAAAAATCGATAGTACTGCAATATTTCGTGAGTGAGCGTAAAATTGTATGTTAAAAATTAAATTTTTCACGTTTACTCCCATTTCCCAGCCAAACTATCATACTTAGATAAACAATGCATATGAATGTTATTAAAGTAGATTTCATAACCGTTAATTAAAAATTTTATTAAATTACATCAATTAGGAGCAGAGTTACATTATTCTGAAGGGGAGCCTCAAAGGATACAGAAGCATGAAAAAGTAGTGGAGTTTGTATTTTCCTACTAAGGTATGTTTGATTTACATTTTAAAATTAAAAAATCGTGGTATGCATCAGTGACACGATAAAGTGAACAATGCAGGTCCTTGGCCCACGGCCTATCTCATCTCGAAGTTGTTTTTCAACCACACTGGTCGCCAGTACCAACGGCCTGCTCGTGAGAGATCATTTCAACAACCCTCAGACAGGCGTGGCCCCGGGAGTGATGCAAACCCGCAATGTGCCTTTGAAATGTCGATGTTCAGTGTCGCCTATAGTTCACATTACTTCTCGTGGTTTGGTGCGTTCTTCATTGACCCACGAGCCGAGTGATCCACTGCTCTTAGTTGTATTTCTCATATTCAAGATTCGAAAATTCCGCCCCAGTATAGCATGTGTTTTGCTTTTTCGGTTTACTAATTTACAATCATTGTAAGAAAAAAAAATAGACACAAGACCAAAAAGATGCGGCACATACTATTTCAATCGTATGCCCGAGAGGGAATAGGCATCACCAGGATCGACAGCTGCACTCTGAAGATTGGTTAAAAATAAGAACAGCTCGACAAGTTTTGATCAGCTTACTTGCAAAATCCCGAAAGTGAGTACCCACCACTCATAACCAGTCTTGTCGTCTACCAGCTTGACACACTTGTTCCACACTTCATTCAACCAGTGACACCACTAACTTAGAACGGCATACCAGCGAAAGCCCTACGAAGCACATCGTAGGTCAAACAACAGGGTAATCAACCCGGCGGTTGGCTGTACTCCTGTGGCAAACGTATCTGAATGGAACGTACTTCAGGCTGCCAGTGGCTGTTGTCGGGCACACTTCCCCTTCTGTATGACATCACGAATGCTGGGAGAAACATTTGGGGGCCATGTGGCAACGCACAGCAGGTATCCATTTCCAGTAGGTCACCTGTTACTATGATTCAAGGACCAGCTCCGGTTAGAATTACAGTCAGCCTTGGCCTGGCTCCTACATCCTCAAAGGAAGAATTTGAGACCCGTGTCCTGGCCCTCCTCTCTTGGGAAAGGCATGCTTTTTGCCGGTCTATCAGGCATGGGACTTGGTTGCCGTATGACCTGGTGGCCGACGGTGATTCAAAATCCGATGTTGGCTGGACTAACCTCCTGCGCTGGCACTTGTGATCTGTGGCAAGTAGATCAGTGCCAGCCTATCCAATCCATATTGAAACACGTACCAAGGAGTCTAATATGTGTGCGAGTTATAGAGAAGTTTTCGGACGAAACCAAAAGGTGCAATAAAAGTGAAGGGTGACACATCGTCGACCACGGCGCGATCTGTTTTAACTTATGGTTCGGCCAAGTCTGGCAGCGCACCGTCGTCCTGTTTCGACCACAAGGCTGGTGAAGCGCAGGAAGAGCATACGTGTTGGGACCCAAAAGACAGTGAACGTGATTCTGACGTAATTGATCGTCAGACATGAGTATAGGAGCAAATAGTTAATCTCAACGTCTGGTAGCTGGTTTCATCAGAAGCATCCTTCAGTATAGCAGGCACTCGAATGTAATGCAGTCTCATCTGGTATAGTGAATGATATAGCCTTGGAACTGAAAGAATCTGAACCTTTTCACAAACTTTAAATGGGTTAGAAGTGAGGCTTGCTCGACTGAAGTCAGGATTTCGGATGCGAATGCCCAGTGGGCTACTTTTGGTTAGCTGAACTGGCACTGTGGGATGAACCAAACCACGGGTCACGGTGCCTAATGCGGATATTCATCACACCCCAGGAAAGTAGTTGGGTGCTATTAACCACTCAATTGTCAAAGCAAATCGTCCGGAAAACGGATGGATCTCCTAATACCTGGCAGCCAGTGCAAAGTTGTAGCATCACGTGGGCAGCATGAAGAAGCCCTGGCAAGCAGGAGGGTCATTGTGGTGAGTGTAGAAGGTGTTGGTCATAGGCCTTCTTGGAGCAGCTACTGGCACAGATGTTTGTAGAGCAAGAAAATATTTGTTTGAGTGAGAACATTGAGGACTGAAGTGAAGAAGGGTTCCATGTAAACAGCAGTTTAACGTGGGGAGAGTTGGCCCTAAGCATAGGGGAAACTGCTTCCGAATTGGAAAGTATGTATCAAAATTGAAAAGCCACCCCAGAAAGACCGCAAGGAAATCGGGTTAAAATGTCTCAACTCGAGATTGATCCTTCGTGGATCCAATGCGGCAATACAAACGACCTCAGAGATGTCAGCAAGTGTCGTGGGAAGAGTGTACTTTTCTTTGTAAGGAACGGACTCCCCAGAATAGGTTCGTCCGGATATAGGGACGTAGTTTCAGTAAAGCCACCGTGGATCTTGCGGCGTACAGAGCGCTCCTGTTGGCCCTTGAAAATATGGGGAAGAGAACCAGACTTTCGTATCATACTTTACCCATATCTGCAGTATGTCTCCGAGGTGAACAGCTGTTAATCGATTGAACAATGTAGGTGAAGGAAGTCGTCAAACCAGTTGAGCAGTAAAAGCTAGATAGTCGGAACTCGGTTTTTCAGATGGTGCTGTTGGTGCTGATGGCTGCCTTCCGATTAGCAAGTGATTATATGGCCTCAAGCATAACGGTAAATATCTTTTATGATTCTTTGTAGGTGTTTAGAGCAATTACTTCTCCTAGTCTTTCTACTTTAAAGGTGAGATCGGCCTCTGTGCTATTGCATACCTTGCGAGCTCAGAGAAAAGTGAATCTGGGATGGATAAAGTCCCATGAAGGCCATGCGGGTAATGAAGAGACAGATAAACCAGCTAAGATGGCGGCCATCGAAGGGGTGACTTCGGTTTTCCCCTTGCCGAAGTTGCCATCTGCACTTAGAGCAAAGAATGACGCCATAGTAGCATGGCAGAATAAGTGGGAATTTTCGGCAAAGGTCGGAGATTGTAGGAATTCATCCCAGAAATGGGCAAGGGGTTTCTTCCCTTGCATTCAAAGGAGACTCAGATATTGATGGGGAACGACAATTTGCCCGCGAATATGTTCAGAATTGGTCGCATGGAGTACGTCAGGTGTGAATGTGATCATCTGGATGAGGATGCCAAACATGTTCTAGAAGATTGCTCTCTGGCGTTTAGAGAAGGTTTAGAGGCGGTTTTTTTCCCATGGGAATGATTCCGAATGGCTTTAATTGGCTTTTTCTGGACAGGTTATAAACTCCACCGAGAAGCAGTTTGCACAGCTTTGTTCGCAAGTAGGCAGGGATCCCCCGTTATGATTCGTTGCATAATCGTAATTCCTTTGGCTAGATTGTATAAATGTGAGGAGCCAAGTTTACAGGCCCATACCTCAGTAGGAGGGGCGGATTCTTCTTTTGTTAGGTCCCGTTTGTACGATTGCTTGTCACTGTTTAAGATTGTTATAGAAAATCAATCTTCTTTCCCTATCTGGTTTTCAGGGTATTGAGGAAAACGTCTTGGGTGGATGAGGGTGACATAGGTGCGTGGGTTCATTTGGTTGTGGTTTTGCTAGTCCTCCCACTCCTTGTTTGCATGGAGCGTTCTGTGTCGTATGATAAATGCATTCCGAAAAAATTGTCCCTATCCACTACCTAAAGATTTTCCGTGGAGTTACCAACCAAAATTGTCCTCAACAGGCCGCATTTCTGACAAACTAAAGACATTTAGTATAGTTCCTTGTTCTGAATATGACTGAAATACCCTTTGTAGAGAATCAAATACAAAGGTTCATAAGTCATACGCAGGCATTTTAATAATTAACTGAGCAGTAACACCACCAATTTCGTTGACGGATTTCATATCATGGACAAAAATGAATACTTAAAAAAAGTCTGTCTATAGAATCCAATTAGGTAAAGACACACCTTTAAAATTAAAAAATCTCTAGTTGTTTGTGCTGTGCTTAAATGCTCATCAAATGTTTAGTAACATTCCAAACTGGACTATTGTGTAAAGTTAAACATCGTAAAAACAACGATTGTCCTTGTAGCAATGTAGAACCCATGTTTATTTCCGTCTCATACAAGGCCTTATTTCTTCATTATACAGGGGGTCTCAAAAGTCCCAGTCCAGCCTCATAACTTT
Source organism: Lithobius niger (assembly GCA_023313725.1). Classification (NCBI taxonomy): domain Eukaryota; kingdom Metazoa; phylum Arthropoda; class Chilopoda; order Lithobiomorpha; family Lithobiidae; genus Lithobius; species Lithobius niger. Next base: position 53,388 of record JAHWFP010215016.1, read on the forward strand.
TTAAGGGGTTGAAAGAAACTAGTGAAACTCTGGCAATGTATGTTTGGTTAAAAGATCTACCTTTTTGTACAACAGGCATTACGCCTGCCCCCCTTGGGGGTGCCCCAGGGGCCCCAACTCAAAAATTTCCATGGAATGGGGGGTAGAGGAATATCTTATTTGAGAAGTCTTCATTGGGCGAGTAAAGTGCCGCAAAGATATCATCGATACGATGAGCCGATCCAAATGGATCAAACATTAGGAATTTCCTGTACATCCCTGTTCCTTACTCAGGACAATGACGTCGCAAAGGAACGTAGGTGGCAGCAAATGCTTCGTTCAACATAGTTGCGTTACACCTACATCTTTTGCGGTCACTGAGGCCCACACGCTGGGCTTCAAACTGCAAGAGACCTTGTGGGTGTGACCCAACTAAATTGAACGAAGCATTTGCTGCCACCTACGTCCCTTAACGACGTCTTTGGCCTGAGTAAGACATAGGGACGCAGAGGGAATTCCTATGTTTGACCGGCTGCCATTTTGGATGGGCTAGTATTTAACACGGTATTCACGTCTAACGTATTGTGTACAAGGAGCGTTTCTTGGAAGACCCGACCATTAGTGCAAGAAGAATAGTGGCACTTCCATTCACCAGCCTCTAAATGTCGTAGTGCACAGGCAAAAGAATAGTTGATTTTGAAAAAGTGTTTTTGCCTGTTGCAAAATTTGTACTATTACATTATTTAATTCATCCGGAACAGGGCTGGTGAGTCGAAAGTTAAACCAATATGGTCCAAGTTAACCAGCGATTCAGCAACATTTAATGGTAAAAAGTAGTCTGTAATAAATCCGGGTGTTGCTCTTGGTAAGCAGAATTAGCTTGTCTCTTTCCTCAGTAATTGCACTAAATCTCATTTTCTTAGACAGGTGGTTAGCTTCAGCAGTTTTTCTACGTTTTCTGTCTGGTTTTGCTACCAATACTTTTATGTATCCTGTGTACCTCGGCGTGCCACTTCAAGTAATCTTTTCATGCAAATAGCTTCTCTTAAAAATTGCAAAATTGCGTTCTAATTATGATTTAATTTCTGACGTTACAGAAAATTTTCTTGTATAAGGTTTTTGAGCAATGTGAACATTTAAATACTACCCTCGAATCTTCTACTACACTGTAAAGACTTACGACTCTCAAACACACCTTTACACATTTTACAGGTGGCTGGTGGTGTTTGTTACGGTGCAGTGGTGTGCGCGACAATACCATGATGTACCAATTAATTACTTGTGTCAAACGTAAGGAAACAGATGGGACACATGAAGAGATGATGTCGTAGATGACGACTTAGATGAATTTCATAGACGAAGCTTGAGTGACACATATTCCAAATTTACTATCGATAGTAGAAGCTCATCAGGTGATGGTTGAAAAGTTTCCTTTTACTACATCTGTCGCACGAAAACTAATTTTTCTAAAAAGAAAAAAGAAAAACATTAATCAACTGCAAACGGAACTCACTATTTTTAAAACAAAAGTACATAAACGTTCTTCTCGTAATCCTGTTTCTCTAATGACGAAATCCATACTTCAACCTCATTTTTACTAGTTTTGTCTCCAAATTAAGGAAAGTTCGTCATTCCTAAACTATTCATCCTTTACAATTCAAAATCATTATGTATCTAGTCGTAGCATTTATATACTCGCTCACAAATTTCAGTGATAACGTTTTATTACAAGGGAAGAAATTAACCAGAATCTGACCTTTTGTCATAATATAACAAAAAAATAGGTTTAAGCATTTACATCGTAAAAACCCCATATCCGGTCATTCGTTTTGTAACACTAGAGCAACACTCACAATGAATTTCATGTATTTTGGCGCATTCTACAATTTTACCCTTTGCGTACAGCTTCCGCCCAGTGATTATAAAGGAAAGTTAGTAAATCTTAAAACTATTCATCCATTACACTTCAAAATAATTTGTAAGACAATAGGCACACTACCACCAAAATTAATAATGTTCGGATTATGTTTTATTTTTATTTTCCCCTTTGCTTACGGTGTCTCCGCAGTGATCTGTAAAGGAAAATTCGCCAATCCTACGACTAACAGGTCTAAACGTCGCGGAATAAATTGAAGACAATCTTGCATTTCACGTATAACGATACACAGCATGAAACATGACACAAAAGACATAATTTTTTTCACTTTTTGCAGGTAGCTTCCGCCGTCTTTAAAGGACAGTTTGTCAATCTAAAGCTATTCATCCTTTGCTTCTCAAAATCAGTGTGTGACTAGTAGGGGTTGGACGAATATTCGAATATTCGCAAAATAAAAGTTCTACGTAATTTTACGTTTAAAAAATTTTTTGTTTAGTTTTTAAGTTTTCTTATGGGCTTCTCTAGTCCCAACCAGTCCTCTCTATGCTTCCTTCTCTTTCCTCTTACATCCCAACCAATCTAACTGACAATGCATGCGTTTTGGATTGTCACTTGCAAGTGGAGGCAGGGGAGGGGGTTGGTAGCTGTGATTACGGAAGTGCACAGCAGTTCTCCCTAAAACATTTAAGAACTAAAGAATGGGGAAGTCAACCAGGGCAATGGCAACCAGTTGATAGATGATGTCAACTTCAATATCTTAACTGAAAAGGAAAGACACCTTGGTGGTTATGTTTATTCCGTACTGCCTTCATTTTTAGGGGGGAGGGAGGTGTGTTATGTATGCCTTCCAAGTTGATATGCCTAGTAGATTTAATTAAACTTATGGTTTTAATACGTATGCCTTGCATTGACAATAGACTAAATAAAACTTAGGTATTTAACGAAAAACGGATTTTTGGGGGGAAGGGGGAGGACTCAGGCTGAAACATGTAAAAAAATTTTAGAACGAATATTCGAATATTCGAATATTTTTTTGGCGAATATTCGAATACATGTTTGCCGTATTCGTCCGACTCCTAGGGGCTAGTAGGAGCATTCCTAACAAATAGATCAATAAAGAAAAGAATAAGTTGTCCTAGTCTTACAATGTAAAAAAATAGGCCTAAACGAATAATTCGTCTAACAGCCTGTTTCCCGGTCGTAGACTATCCCCAAAGAAAGGTGGAAACTATGTGTAAACGGGTTTCCGGGTAAAAGACTAGACTTAGTTCCGACCTAAGTTGTGGACTAATCAAGTCCTCTGTAGGGGTAGAATTAGCTGTAGACTCACTGCAAAGATGTTACAAATATCGTACGCGCTCTCAAATTTCCAAGACGGACGTCTACAAAACTCCTTGATATATCTATGCACTGTGTAGGGTTCCGGAACTTAACAGACGTTTGTTTGTCAAAAGTACAACACTACTTATTTCACTGCCAGCAGGATCTCTCCCCCCCCCCCCCCACCCCCAGCGTAGGTCCACTCTTGGTAGGACTGGTACAACATTCTTCGATATGGATATTGCATGGAAGACTGCGTAATGTTACGTCATAACACTACTATTGAGCGTAGGAGCCCATGTAGGTTGTGGCTGCCGTGGAGGGAGGGGGGAAAGGGGGGAGGTGCAAGCCTGCATGGAATTTTTTTAATTTTTAATTTCCATAGTGTGTACATACAACCACTACGAAGCCATGGCTCGTGTGTAGTAGGCTTTTTGTGCAAACAAAAATATAAACTAAGCATATCCACCAAAAACTAATATAAATTTAGGCATAAAAATACAATGTAAGATGTCATGGGGTGGGTATTATGATCAAGAGTAAGCAATTTTGACCTGTGCATCTCTGGATTCCAGACGACAGGTGATGATAGGGGGATGTGGGGAGGCACCACGATATAACTGGGAAGGTTGAGGAGTGTATGATTGGGAGGTGGGGGGGGAGGGGAGGGAAACGGCACCGCGCATCCACACAACATTACGTTGTTACCTTCTTTCTTGCAGCTCCTTCCTATGTAGAAAAAAGCACGGAAACATATCGTTAAAGAAAAATCCAAGCATTGCTACAAGATAAAGGACGGTCGACGTTTCGAAAATAAAATTTAAAACATTGCTAAGGCCTTATTGGCCTTAGTGACTTAGCAGCCTTTGTCATGTTTTAAATTTTTTTTCAAACCTGATGACGAAAATTGTAAATTTTCGAAACGACGTTCGTTCTTTCTCTTGTAGTATTGCTATTTTCCTTTAATAATGTAGAGCATTCCAACAGCGCTTCGTGACGTTTTTCTCTGCATTGAAGTTGAGGTCAATAACGTCCCGCGCCTAGTATGTTTTTTTTTTTTGTTTTGTTTTTTTTTGTCGCAGAGTCCGTTTGCTTACTTTCTATTACTAGATATTGCCCAATGAACTGTTTCAGTAGGGTGCGCTCGAGTGGAGTGAAATTAGTTGCATGCCGCTTGCTATCTGCATGTATCTTACCATCTTGAAGTGGTGTGCACCTTGCACGTATCGTTTGGTATCCTATCAGGCAACTCCTAACGAATTAGGTAAGACCTTGCTAGTCCTTGACTAGTCTTCAACCGGGAAACACATTTCGGAGCTGTGGACTATTTTACGAAGTCTGCAGACGACATAGTTCTCACCTAGCCTAGTGTAAACCTGATTTAGTCCGCGACCGGGAAACAGGCTGGAAATGTCTTGACGTATAACTTAAAAATAAGTAAGCCTCATTTTGATATAAAAATGTGTCATATTCACGGAATCTTTTGCTTCACACACAACCATCGTTAACAGCATGATACGTTTAAACAAAACGCTTTGCAAGTGAAAATTAGGTTACTTACCAAAATGACATCGTGCAAGAAGGTCTAACACAGGACCACCCCTTGCTAAGTTGGCAGGCAGACCTCAAAACCGATCAAAAATGGTGGACAAAGATTTGCATATAAAGACTAAAAAACTCTCAGAAGCCGTTTGATTAAATCACTTTTCTAAACTAAAATTAATCCGACGTCTGCTACTAGCATTGGTAGTAAAAAAACCGGAACAATGAGTTTTGTTATCCGTGTTGCTTATTATGCGTCATAATTTCAACCACTCTGTAGCTATTACCTCATGCACGTATAAGGCCTAATATTGGGAAAAGATAGTTTTGTTTGAACAAACATTTTAATGTATACTTCTTTTAAAAGACGTGATGTTTAATGTTCTGTATAAATTTTAGTCCTCACAACCAAAAAATGACTCTAGCCAGTCGTGAGGCAAAAGTAAAGATAACGGAAAAGCAAAGAATAATAATAAAAAAGAAGAAAACAAGACCAATACTCAAAACGTGCAACACACAACAGATCATTCTGATTGGAAAGGTGTTAATTTGTCGCTGCTCAAATAAGCTCATTTTAAAGATAAGAAACGAAACTAAGAATTTCGTATCTAACGAAAAAATTACGAGAAAACAATTTAAAACTTTAAAAAATTCCTAGCTAGCTATATTGAGCTTGATTTTATTAGGCCACAGTTAGTAGTTTGGTCATTTGTTTTTGATAAATCTGCAGTTTTGTTTTGTATGAAAAATCACAATAGAGCCAACTTTGTGAACAGCTAAGAATAACAAGTGACAAGCACTTACGAAAAATTTACGTTTCGTCCTGAGTAGGGAAAAATTGCTCCATGCTACGTAATTATATGATGATGATGACCAGTCCTCCCACCCCTCCCTAGTTAACTAACTCTGTGTTGGTCCATTCGATCAACGCAGTAGGAGGCTAGAGTGTGTACACGCACGCTAGTGGCTACCACGACAGGGTTGGTAGAGTCTCTCCAGCCACTGTCATACCAGACACCGACGTGCCTGTACACACTCTTGCTTCCTACCCCATCGATCGAGCAGACCGACATAGAGTTAGTTTCCTAGAAAGTAAAAATCATTATGTCACGTAATGGCACGTTCATATCGCACGATTCTGACATTAATTACGGAAGTTGAATATATCAATCACTTTTTCACTATTTTCATCTTGCATACAATTTCTACAGAGTGCTCAAATAGGCCTAACATTTCATTGTAAATCCCAGATCCTTTTATTCCTTTTAAACACGAGAGGTGCATTGAACCGATATTCATGTTCAGATCATTTTTTTCAATTGTTCCCATTGGGTGTGCCCAGTACTCTTTAAGGGAAAGTTTTTTTTAACAGTTTTTTTTTATTAATCTTTTATACGTTAAAATCAGTATACACCTATTTGGATCATTCCTTACAAGTGACGCAATAAAAAAAAACCTGAAGAAGAGCTCAGTAAACCGAAACTATACATCCTTTACACTTCAAAATCAGTCAATATGCCTAGTCGAAGCATTACTAACAAGCAAGCCAATAAAACAAATTTAAAAGGATAGTTCACTAAAGTGAAACTATTCATCCTTTCACACTGTTTTGAGTTTGGTCAGGTGATTTCACCAAACGTTTTGAGAGTGAGTGTCGTCATATTTTTTTGTTAATTTATCAAGACAACTTTTTATTTTATTACTAGCAGGAAATTAGGCCAAAAGTACAGCAAACTAGTTTGGTCGTGATTGGGCGACTGTATACATGCTGTTGACCCGAACCCACTTTCGTATTATTGTGGGTGTTATGGTTACAACTGCAAACTGCAGTTTCTCGTAAACCAACAGCATGGGCCTCACAAAAACGGTGTGGTATTGCATCTCATCACCTCACTCATTTAAGCCCAACCCCAGATTTGCACTCCTTGTGATCATAGCTATTCGAAAATAACTACACGTCCAAACATCCCCCAACCACACCAGTGTTACTAAGGATGGAAAAATAGCCAACTCCCACAGGTATGCTGTTTGTTTGCAACTCTTCGTGCTTTAGGGCTGAAAATTGGACGGCTTGGGTATCTCGTCCCCCAAAACTGATCTAGCTCTTCTCCAGGGAAGTTGCAGGTCTCAGTCAGGCACTATCGGCACTTGGAGTATTTAAAATGGGTTTTCCTTAAGAGACCTAGGACAAAAGTCAGGTTTATTTGATAGCACTTCTCCTAATAGCTCTGTAGGTCTGAGACTTTGTGGGTGCCCAGAGCGAGTATCCACGTGGCTGTATAGCGAATTTGAAGGATATAGGTCGATTATTTACAGATTGGCTTCTTTGAAACCTCTTAACAGCACCAAGCTGAAAGTAAGCTTTTTCTCCAATAGGTCAAATAGCTTGAGACACCAATGCCAATTGGCTATTGCTTTTTTCCTGATGGGGAGGGGTAGGGATGTAATGCCCATAATTACTCTTACATGCCCAAACAATCGAACAATGAGTAAAAGGTGCCTTATGCACTTGCATCCTAAATTATGTTTGCGATAATGTCTTGAGAGTAACACGTTAGATAAGAAATATCCTTCACTTCAGCAGATTTAATTATAATAAAATCTTGTTTAAAAATCACTTGCAGACCTTTATCTTCCTACGAAAAAAGAAGACTGCAAAGGAGAATATACTGACAATCATGACAATTACTCTTCAAAATTTGTTAGCGTCAAGATATTTGCATTGGCATTACCTCCTGAGAATGGTAATTGTCTTAAGTTGCATGGGAATATGCGTTTATCAACTCTATGATCGAATTACCTACTACTTGGATGAACCTAGTTCATTTGAAGTTATCTTCACTCGGAACGAATCCATTACGTTTCCTGCTGTCACTATCTGTCCTACCGCAAGCATGTTTGAAAGTACTATCTTGTCGGACATGGAAAGGTTGATGAAAAAAACGGCCACTGTGGAAGAATTAGAGGAAATTTCATTCAAAGACTATGGTCTGGATTTCGAAAAAATATGGAAAGAAACTAAGATGAATCGTCAGGCTTTTGATGTTGTCAGAATTGGCGAAGAGGTACAGATTAAATTTATTCAAGTAATGGACTGATGCACGGGTGTTGTTAAAATAGTTTATGTTCACTTAGATGGTTATCGTACCAAAAACCACGAGTAGTAAAAGAATCCTCCAAGTTACTAATTACTGAGACCACTGAAAGTGGTCATATAAGAATGCAAAGCTACTTTACCAAGTTCAAATAACATTTACTTAACCAATCCAAAATGTACAAGTAAGCAGCACGAGCACAAACCTTGCAGATTGCCATTTCGTTTAATTTGTCTTTCTTTTGCGTTCTCTGTACTTGTTAACATTTTAGTGTTCTAGTTTGCCACAGTTTTCAACTTAATGAATGCAGAAACAAGAAATAGTTTTCTTTCGTGATATTAAACATTCCAGGAAGCTTCGTGATTTGTTTTCTTGGTTTGGTTGACATTACTGGTGAGAAAAAGGAGGTCAAGGTGAGGTAAGAGTTGGTCATTTTGACATGCTGTAGCCGTGACTGTTAGGGGATGGGATATTATAAAAGCAGGATTGTAGTGAAAAAGAGGTATAAGTAAGAAATAAAACGAAAAGGTAATCTACCAAGTTTTGTAGTCGTGTTGTTTACTCGTACTTTTTTAGTAGTTACTAATTCTTATACCAATTGGAAAAATAGATTTGTCATCTGATCTCACAACTTGCAATAGCCAAAGCATTTAGCAACTTGGCGGATTCCTTTAACACGTGTGGTTTTTGGTCTGATGTCACAACTTACACTTAAGCTTTGTTTATGGTTAATGAATTTCGTCCTTTAAGTCTTTTAATGAAACTGAAGGGAGGGGAAATCTGGCAATGTAGGTGGAAATCCTACTGATAAGATTTGGGCCAAAACGTGTCAAGAATAGCCAGAATATGAACTCTATCAATAACAATGTAGGTTTTTATATAGCCACTAAAAGATATTGGCTATTCGTAACAATTGTATCTAACATTATAAAGCAAAGTTTCACAGCCAAAAAAGGCAAGTACTGCAAGAACCCCCACTGAAACAATGACAACCGGTGAGTGTGTTTATTCTTTGACAGCAAAAAGTTGTAATTGGTAAAGTGTTGCTTTGAAAAGTTAAAACCGGCACATTTTTACATCAACTAACTATTTGCTCTGAACTGTAACAACAACGAACTGTGCTCTGAACTTGCATGACATTATGCAGGAAGGACGGTTTTTTAAAACGGTACGGTTCACTCAAACAAAATCGATAAACTTGGATTCGTGAGGGGGAACAGTGGAACAGTGTTTCAAATGCAACACTGCTCTTGGCAGCCTAATGTAATAAGTGGTGGGGCAGTGCGTCTGTTACCATTAAGCATATGATTATGCATAACTGAACCTAAAAATTAGGCATTTTGGGGTTGTCTGGGATGCAGACTGAATCAGTTTTTGGAAAATCTTGCCAAAGGAGGAGGGGAGGAAGGAGGGGGTAGCAGTATTCAATTCAGTACCCATCCAACTACACCTAAGGATAGCAAAGGGGTGGAAAGGAAGGCGAGGGAAGAGTATGGGGAAGGGAACGGAGAGGATGGGAGGAAATGGGGAGGGGAGAGGAAAATGAAAGGATGGGAAGAAAGGGCAAGTATTACAGCCAGAAAAATTGCATGTCGCATTCAACAGTCAGGTAACATCGACTGTAAACAGGGAACTGACCATGGACAAAACAAAACCCCTGGTGTAGAAGAAGAAGAAGCTGGCTCTATTTAACTACAATTAAAACAAAACACATTGATAGTGGTTGAAGACCAAGGTCTTTTACGAGCCCAGTACAAGCCCAGTACGAGCCCAGTACGAACCCTCTAAAACCCATACTGGTGCCAATATGGCGGAACTGTCACTGCTCTATAGGATGCAGCATTGTTGTACTCCCATGACAAATGCAGCCCACAGATTTTAGAAGCTTCCGTAGAAGACGGAGCTCGTGTGCCTTGGCTTGCTCCAA
>JAHWFP010215016.1:68126-81711 GCA_023313725.1 Lithobius niger
ATTTTACTGCTCTGGCTTGCTTTTCTTTAGAATGGGAAACGTTTTAAGTGTATCTTGTTGACTTGTAGCTTATGCTATAAAATATATTTTTTGCTTGTCAACGGGATGATAAATCCCGAAACGTCGCATTTTACTGTATACATGTGCACTTGCTGGCTTTTTAAAACGTTAACTACGTTGAGTGCTTTTATTCTGTCAATTTATAAATATAGACACCACTTCGGTAAGTGCTAAGATCATGAATAGGAAGAATGTTCAGTAAAAAAAAAGTGGGAGACTATGGTCCTTTGTGTGTCGATGCAAAATGATTCGGACAGCTTTATTTTGAAGTTTTGTTAGTCGAAATTTATTCGTTTTTGACGTGTTCATCCAGACAATGTTCAATAATTTATGATACAATTGGGTAAGATATTTAGTAGGTAGCTCGTACCCTGGGTTTATGTAAGACACCAACGGCTTTAGAAATTTTGTTGGACATGAAGTTGATGTGGGATTCCAGTTAAAATGTGGGTCAAGTTTTAGGCCTAAAAATGTAATGTTTGAGACCTCCTTTAATTTGCATTTATTTATTACTAAATTAGGCATGTGGTTGCAAGATTTTTGTCGGATTCTAAAAATCATAAAGTTCGACTTTTCGATATTGAGAGACAATCTATTCAAATTAAACCAATCAAAACAATTTTTTAAGTACAGCTTTTATGGTTTTCTCATGAATTTTTAAATCTTTTCCTGAGAGATATAAAGTAGTGTCATCCGCAAAGAGAATTGAAAGCAAACTGGAAACAGCTGGCAACTCATTAACATAGATTAAGAATAATAATGGTCCTAGGATTGATCCTTGAGGAACTCCACACTTAATAGGTTTCTTGTAGAAGACCTGGTTTCTATTTGAACATATCGATTTCTATTTTCAAGGTAACTTTCAAACCAGTTATGTGTAACCCCTCTAATACTTAAATGATTCAGTTTATGGAACAGACGGTTGAGGTTTATTGTATCAAAAGCTTTTTGCAAGTCAATGAAGACTGCAACAGTATAAAGATCCTCTTCAAAAGCATTAACAACATCCTGAACGAATTTGAGTGTTGCCCCTTCAGTACTTCTACCAGGTCGAAATCCATATTAACTGTTAGTAAGAATATCATTTTTGTCATGATCAGAGTAGAGGCCCTTAAACACAACCTTTTCAAGAATTTTTTAGATCACAGGTAAAACAGAAATCGGTCTATAGTTGTTTACATCATGTTGGCTTCTACCTTTATGAATCGGTATAACTTTTGCTGTTTTAAGGTCATCAGGAAACTGACCTTCAGCTAAACTTAGATTAATAATTTCAACAAGAGCAGGAATAATCTGTGGAGCAACTTGTTTGATAATATCAGTGGTAATCTGATCATGACCAGCTGATTTAGAATTAGTTAAGGTATTGATAATAGAAGCTAACTCAGGACCGGTACAAGAAGACATGAAAAACGAACTGTTGGTTGTCTGTGATTACATGTCTGTGACAATTTTATTAAGATTAGGAATAGCTTTCTCCAGATTTCCACCTATGGAAGTAAAATATTTATTGAACTCCTCTGCAGTATTAGAGGGATTTGTAATTGATTCATTGTTTTCAGATACAGTCTTAACCGAAGAGTTGAATTTATTTTTACCCATAAGAGAGCTAATAATTTTCCATGTGTCTCTGATGTTTTGGTTTGCAGCTTCAAGTTTATTATTAATATATAATTTTTTCGCTTCTTGTATAATTTTTACATGTACTCTGGTAAATGACTCGTAACGTTTATCATCTTCTGTAGATCTGGTTCTAAGGAAGTCCTTATGTAACTTAGCTTTTGTTTTAGAAGATTTAATGATGGCTGTGGTAATCCAGGGATTAGTTGTGTGTTTATTGTTTTTATGTACAGTCCGGAGAGGGAAACAGTATTCAAGTAAGGACTTAAGTACTGGCAAAATGTCTGTACACTACATTAACATTAGTTTTTGTATCTGGCAGAAGTTTGTGCGAAGTAAGTGCCTACCTGAATTTTGAATGGACTGTTTCTAATTTTAAAATCAACTAATTTAGGCGAAGAACAAACTGTCACTTTCTTAAAGAAAGTAGTGTGAATCGTGATTAGATAATGAGAAATTGGCTCAGTCAGTACTGAAGCGATATAAGGGTTTGTATGGTTGTTGCAGAAAATATTATCAATAAGCGTAGCAGACGGTTTAGTAATTCGTGTAGGAACTGTAATGGTAGGAATTAATCCGGTACTTTGAATTAAATCAAGCCAATCAGAAACGCTAGTGTCTTTCTGATAACCAAGTAGCCTAAATCAAGATTAAAGTCACCAACTAGGTAAAGTATATCTTTGGAATGACGTATCTTATCAACATAGAAGACACACTTTTGCTAAATTCATCATAAATGGTGTTAGGTTGTACGTAAATGACTCCAATTACGATACTCTTCTCATTAGCATGATGAATTTGTATAAAGAGTGATTGCGCAATATAGCTATTTGTTTCAAGTTCAAGGCCAGTTCTACGTTTGAACTGTATGCCGTTCTATATATACAACATTGCTCCGCCATGATCATTATTTTTTTTATCTTTGTTATTGCCAAGGTTTACGAAATTATCCAAAGAATAGATGCCTTCGTAGCCATCTGGAATCCATGTCTCTGTAACAGCATGGATGTCTGGAGAACAATAAAAATTATGGATGACGAATTCAAGCTAAATAAAATGGCCATGCAGGCTTTAAATATTAATACCTACAACAGTAAAAGGAGATGAGTTGATACTTTAATCCGAATTTAAATTAATAAATTCAGAGCATGAAGTGTATGCTGTGTTGGCCAGACTATTAGTCAGTAAATTGGCATCAACGTCCAATCATCTTATATGTTCATCATCAGGAAATACTTGAACAGGAGTTGGTATTATTTTTGACACCAGTATTCATAAAAATGTAAAGGGTTAAAAAAAGGAAGATAAACTGAGTAGGCAAATGCAACCAACGCAAGTGAACTTCAACTAATTTAAAATTAGAAGGGGAAAAAAAGTAGGGATGATCGTAGGGAAAATTCTTTGAGATTACGGTAGTGAAGGCGCAGGACATGACAAAAAACTTAAAAAAAATAATAATATTAAAATAAAAGTGAAACAACAGATATATAATGGGATTATTATAAAAAAAACTACTGCAGGGAAAAAAGCTGACTAGAACGGTTGCATTATTAGGAATTAAGATCAGCCATAGACTGAATGTTGATTTTTCTTCCTGTTGAATTTGTGGTCATCACACGTCCATCAGTAGTTCACACTTTTTTAAATGCGTATTAATTTTATGCAGCCTTCAAAAGTGATAGACGTTGCTCAGTTATGTCTTCTTGTATCATATTTTTAGTCCTTTTCAATTTTGACCTTCTTTTAATGGCAAGCTGGCGCTTCCTGTGTGTTGCAAATTGCACAATAATCGGACGTTTGCCTTTGTAGCCATGTGCGACTGTTAGTTTGCCTATAAATTAGATTATGGGTCTTCAAATAGGGTAAAGCAACGTAGCTCTTATTCATATAGTACAATTTTCCAAACAATTTTGGCTTTGATAATAACACCACTGTATACCTAAACGAGTTTGGATACAAGGTAGAAATTGTACGCATCGTAGGACCACACAAGACTGCCCATTGTCTTCAGGATTGCTGTATTCTTTAGCTTTATGTAATGATAAAACAGCTTTCGTTTGGTTGAGTTAAAAATTTCCTTTGTATTTGTTGATAAAATTCGAGCTTTCTAAAATAAACCACCACTTCATGCAAGCAATTTATAATGCAATTTAAGATTAGAGGACAATTCTTCTGGAAATTGCGTTAAGAAACACTTCGAAACGTAACCTTATATTGTCGTTCGTGCAACATACTTTTTGGCTATTTGACTGTTGTAAGTTTTGTTGTTCAATATTGAAAGGCTGATTTGCCCCTGAATTTCCAATGACAACAATGTACCCTTGCAACAATTAATTCTAATAAGCTGTTTTAGATCCAGTCGATGAAACAACCATGCACGCGTATTGTCTTGTTGTTCAGTGTTACAAATTTAGATACCCTAACCCGATGCAGCAGTATTAGATCAATTGATTCAGCGAAATGGATTTTTCTCACATTATGAAAATTTTCTTATAGCAATGGTGTTTGACAAAAGGAGGCCGAAAAAGGACTTGGCCTGAGGCGCATTGTTAAAGCAGGACACCACTTCTGAGGTGAAAATGTTGTGCAGGCTCCAGCCATCGGTTACCAACTTTGCAACCAAAGATTATTATGAGTTTATTAACTAGAATTCGTACAAGCTAGTGTCCACCACTCTTGAGTAATGTCAGCACAGACTGCATTTGTTCACTCATTGAGTTTGGTGCTGAACGTAATTGGGATGTGCACAACTTCCCTTGCCACACACAAGCCGTATAACATTGTGTTACGTTGTGGCAGAGGCATTAGGGAAAGTCTATGGTGCTGAGATCAGGAACGAAGTGGTTCGGTCCGCTCTTTTGTGTAGGTACTTTATACCTGAAATGGATAACTCAAGATGTTTAACTAAATAAACAACAGTTCTGTACCCTCCAAAGAAAGCCATGCTACTATCTTTTTGTATTTTGATGTACCCATGGCATGTTCTGGCCATTTCGTCGTTAACTACTTAATGGTTAACGTAAAGTTTTAGGAAAACGTTGTAGTCCTCCCGCGACTCCCAACCGAAAATGAATATAAAATCAAAACTATTTACAATATCTAGTGATTAAACAAATAAACATCATTTATCGACAGAATCTACCTAAACGCACGTATCAGGACCTCCTTTTTTTCACTAATCATCTAATTACCAATGGTAAGTATTTGGCACTATTCCACTTCGATCTAAATACTTTTAGTTTTAAGAAAATGTAGGAAAATGGGTGAAAATGTTAAAATTTCTAAAACTTTGACCTTGATGCGGAAGGGTCAAATATTACCTGATATCAAAAAGGTTTTCTCACTCATTTTCTGATTATCAAGGCGAATTTTCTGAACTATTTCATTTGATTTGAAACCATTTAATTTTTTCAGCCCACGCTATTATGCAGGCTGCTACCGTGATGCACAATTGTGGTAGGGAAATTGCTTGGTTTAAATGTATAGAGATTCGAGTTAAACTGGCAGATGATTGCACATTTATTTCAGGTGTATTAGTTAGTGATGTAATTGTCAGAGAATCAATCATTTATAGAAACTTTTAGTGTTCCAATTGCATTAAAGGGTGTGGCTACATTTCCTACAGCCACTAATAATCTTATCAGTGCTTCACGACTCATGGAGTCTGTCATAAAGGGCAATATGTACGAAAAAAGGATTATTTTAGGCTATGCAGCTGGCCTAGGAAAATAATGTTATTTGCGAAATTTCACAACCATTTTTATGGCATTGAAGCAATCATTTTACGTCCAAAAACTGATTTTGTGCATGAGCGCTTTTTATTAAGACACAACGTGGTCATATCAGTAGTGTTAAATTATATGAAAAGTTGTGTAATATAATTTCAAAGAAAGCTTTCCCTGTAAATGACTATAATATCGAATTTGCCACAAATGTTCTTGATTATGTTTCTAAAAGTGAGAGTGTTCTACAAAAAGAAAGGTTTTGACAAGGGTAGGGAGTATATGCGACATGGCAGAAACCCACGACAGACAGCCCCCAAGGGGATTAAAATCATAACTAAGATTTACTTTGTAATATTCATTAAGTTAATTTTTATTTATTCAAATGTCGATCACATGATGAAATTATACAACCTGAGATTGTAAATCAGAATTTCGATATCTCGAAACATTTTGATCGAACCATACACTATTGTACGTGTAATGTGTTATTAACGTTTCATAAAATGTTGCAGAAATTCCTGATCAACTATCATTCAGGACTTAAGTATTGTGAAAACGGTGTTTTCAATAGATCCAGTCAGTAATATCAAACTAAAACTGCACGAAAACGTAAAGAGAATAGTAAAAATAAATTAGAGAAGTTGTACATGATGGTCAAAACATATTGCCAAATGATTCTTTTTGTCGGAACATAAACTGTAAAACCTTGAATAGATTCAAGGAAAGGTCTAAGTGAAACCTATCCAAACAGAGAATTGAACGTTTACGTTTTGACCAAAGGGTGACAATTGAGAATTTTAACTAAGTTCACAGAATGCCGTTTATACATTTTTTGCATAATATAACTTCAGTTCAAGTAAACATTAGAGAATCGAAGAATCTAGAATGGGTCAAGATTATAACTGGGGCTCCAGACATTACAGGAGTTATGCCAATTGAGGATAAGGAATTTATTTTTCCCCAACCCAATAAAAAGGACTGTTAAGGAAATTAACCCAAAATGTAGGTGATACAATTATTATAAGTAATATAATTGATTGTCATAAGACAGGAAAAGATGAGTATTTGGGCAAGAAATAAACTTCAGGTTAGGGGAAACGATCAACGAAGTTGATCAAGGAAAGTTTTCCTATATATATACTGACGTTTCTTGTAATGTAAGGTCCCTAGATCGATTGCCAAGTTCTGACTACGACTGTTATTTTGTTATGGCGTGAGAGTATTATCGGTTTGAATTGGTTTGCAATTTGGGAGGGGTGTGACTATGAATTGTGTGTTTTTCTGCTATGTCCGGCTTACGTTATGTGGTTTATGTTTTAACTTTTTCCTAGCTAGCATAAGTGATTACCTATTTAATAAGCTGAAACTCTAATGTGTAGCTACACTGTTCTCTATGGGACTTGTAAGGTTGATAATGATTTAGGTACTTCAGTATTGCTCATCTAGCTTTGTTTATACCTGTGGAGTTAAATGTTACTTTGATGATTTGCTGTGTTGTTATTGTATTCTTCTCCATTATTAGATTTATTGTTTTAATTCTTTTCCTTGTTAAACTTTCCGTCTTCTTGTGAATTCCTATGCCCTGGGAGTCATATGTAAATAGTGGTGCAGGAATTCGGTCGTGTTGCCATTTTGTGCCGTTTAAAAATGAGAACGCTACACAAAAAGAAAGGTTTTGGCAATGATAGGGGGTATTTGCGATATGGCAGAAACGCACAGACAGACAACCTGAAGGCCAAGGTCAAGGTAATGGTCAAGGTCATCAATGGAGGTAGGGCCTTTTGCTACCAAAATATGTCCTTTTGCTACATGAGTCTTGGTCAAGGTCAAGATTATCAAGGTCAAGGTCATCAAAGTCAAGGTAATGGCCAAGGTGATCGATTAGGAGGGCCATTTGCTACCAAAATGTGTCCTTTTGCTACCTAAGAATGACCTTTTGCTACTTGAGCCCTGGTCAAGGTCATCGATGGTTGAGGCCCTTTTGTTACCACCTAAATGTGTCATTTTGCCACCTAAATGTGTCGTTTTGCCAACTAAATGTGTCCACGTCCAAGTGCAAAGGTCCCGTGATCGGAAGTGACATCATCCGAGGGGTAGTGCAAATGCTTCGCTAGCTTTTGCATTGTAAGAACTTTCGGAGCGTGAAAGTGATAAATTAGCAACATTATGGGGGAGTTACCAAAATTGGGATGTTCCTCAAAATTGGAGGGGTCGTGCAAATGCTTCGTGAGCTTTTGCATTATGAGAACTCTCGAGTGCTTCAAAGTGTAAAAAATGACGAATTTGCAGCATTTTTTGGGGGGCCCCAAAACTGGAGGTCGTGAAAATGCTCTGTGAGCTTTCGCATTGTGATAATGACGAATCATCACCTGCATTCCGGAAAATAACACACTGGCATAGGCTTAATTAGAGGGTGACATGGGTGAAAATGCTTTATGAGCTTTCACATTGGCCAAATGCTATATGAGTTTTCACATTTTGAGAATAACGAATTGCCAATGTTACAGAGGTAGGACACTCTTGAAAATTCTACGTAAGCTTTCACGTTGTTAAAATGACGAACTAGCAGCATTAAAGGACTCTCAAGAGTGCAAATGCTATATGAGCTTTCACATTTTGAGAATGACGAATTGTCAACATTTAAGGGGTCGTATACTCTTGAAAATGCTTCAGGAGCTTTCACATTATTTAAATGACGAATTGGCAACATTAAAGGGGTCTCAGGAGTGCAAATGCTTTATGAGCTTTCACATTATGAGAATAGCAAAAATGCTTCATTATGACCAGCTCTGGTAATGCTTTAGGATGCCTCGGGGGTCAGTTCTTCCAGATTTCACTTTTTTTCTCTTTCAAAGAATATCGCTTTTAAAAAAGGCAACATGGATTCCTTTTCAATTATTCTCTCCGGGAAAGACTCTGATTTGAGAATTAATCTAAACACTCCCGTTCATTTGGACTCTGAAAAGAGATTCGAATTGGCTCTGCTTAATTTAGACACATATAAAAGCATTCATAACATCACCCCAAAAAATAACGAAATTCAGTACACGACCGATGCTGGTGCCTCCTGGCAGACAGTGTTGGTCACCCCGGGGACTTATGAAATCGAAGATTTGAATAAATTTCTCAAGTCGGCGATAGATGCAAATGGGAAAACAAAAAGCAGAAAGTTAAAAAGCACTTTAGTTATTTAAAACACACACAGAGTAGCCATCAAGTGCTGCTGAAACAACGAAATCACGACGTTTCGGTTCCAAGGTCGGAACCGTTTTCAGGTTAAGGGTTTAAAACATGTCAATCAACTTAAAAATAAAAATAAAAATTAATAAAATAACAGCAGAGCAGGGCCATGGAAATAAAACTTACAAGTCATAAGGATGCAAGGTTCCATGCTAAAAACTAAAACCAAATAAAATAAAAGTCAGCACAATTCGAAAGAATGTGCCAACAGTCACACCTAACTCGCCCAAGTCTGCTGGTCGAATGAGAGAGAACTCGATTGGCTATTAAATAGTGGGTCCCTGGATTTTGATTGGTGGAAATGTGTTGATGCCAGCGTCATTGCATAACTTATATGTAGTCTTGTAGGTGATTGGCTGTAGGTATTAAGTGATTATGAACAGGTGGTTTGGTTAAATGAAAAGGTGGTTGGGGGGGAGGCTGAAGTTGGCTGTGAAGAGCACGGCTACTTTTACTAACAAGGCGCACATTATCAAGTGTATAACTTCTTGCGAAGTGGTTCAGTAACTCCCCTTATGTAAGGCGCAACAAGTAATCCGGTTTTTTATGTTGTTGTTTCCGAGAGGTGGAGAGCCAATTAAAGTTATTATATCTACTGATAGTGGGTAACGGAAACCCATTGCTAAGTTACTTATGGAAGATGTATTTGAATTCTTCGAGTAAAACAAGTTTGTTGGTGGAATGGGCATAAATTCGCTGCAGCTCGTTTTTTAGCCCAGATACTATATAAATTGGGTCTATGTATGATTGAGAGTTATTAGTCCTGATTGTTTGGGTTGGCTTACGAAAATGGACAGTTTCAACTCTTTTGTGGCCATTTGTAAAGATTGTAATATCAAGAAAAGCAATTTTATTATTGTCAGGTGTCTCCATTGTAAACTGTAGGGAACGATGATAGCTATTTAAAAATTTCAAACTGTCGTTACGAATGCCGGTTACGAATGTGCAATATTGTTATGAATGAGGTTGATAACTTACTGGTCAGCCAGTTTACTCAAATTGCTTACTATAAAAGATTCATTGATGACTCCTTAGCACTCTTTCCAACCGGCATTCGTAACGACATTTTTTAATTTTTCAATAGCTAACGTCGGCTTCCCCAGCCTTGAAGTCACCTTGGACTCTGGTCTAAAATCCGCTTGGTTTCAGGATGCCATGACTTGAGAGGACACACTGAACCTCTTGACACAAAAGGGCGTCTACCCTTACGAGCATGTGCGCGACATGTCAATTTTTGATAAAGAACTACCATCGAGAATGTCGTTCTTCTCACAGTTGAAAGACAAAGAGTTAGTGGGTGATGAGTACGTTTGGGTGCTCAACTTCTGGCTCAAGATGAAAACGAAGAAATTTGGTTCGCACCACGAGATCTACCAAATGACGATTGATTTCCTGCTGGCAGACATATTCGAAGATTTTAGAAAACTTTGCCTGGAAAACAACAAGTCGGATTCCTGTGCGTATCCACTCCGGGATTTAGTTGGGCGGCCCTGTTCAAAATGATGAAATCCAAGTTGGAATTCTTCAGTCACGTCAGGAAGCACAACCTGATAACTTCTGGCATTCGAGGTGGCGTTTCCTTTGTGGGAAAGAGGTTCGCGAGAGCCACCTACAAGTACCCACCTGACTTTGACCTTCGCGAACCCTCCACCTACATAATAGACTTGGACAAGAACAACCCTTTACGGCTTCGTCTTCTGTGCTCATCTACCTTACGATGGCTTCCATTACCTAACGATGGAAGAAATCAGGAGCTTTGACGTAAACACGGATGACGCGGACGTTGGATACATCCTGGAAGTGGATGTCGAGTATCCCAGAGAGCTTTGCGACTAACACGATGATCACCCCCTCGCTCCGGAGAAGATCGACATTAGGCAGGAATTCGTGTCCCCTTACTGAAGAGATTTGGCCAAAGAGTTGAAGCACACTATTAAATCTTCGGCCAACACCAAGACCGTTCCGAATCTTCTGCACAAGAAGAAGTAAGTTGTCCATTACTGGAACCCAAATGTTGATCGCTCCATTGGAGAAGGACTACTTTAAACTCTTGAACAACTCGTTTTTTGGCAAGACCACAGTAAACAAACAAAATCGGCTCGGCGTCAAGCTATGCACTGCCTCTAAGAGGACGTTGAAATACTCGTCCCAACCCCACCGACTCCTTCAAGATCTTGAACGAAAACCTCGTGCAGATCAACCGGCATATTCCAAGCGTTTGGTGTGATCTCCCTACTTACTCTGGGTTATCGATTTTGGAACTGTCTAAACTTGCGACGTAAGAGTTCCATTTCGAGTTTATTCGGCCAAAGTAGGGAGACTGAGTAAAGCTCCTCTTCACCGATACGGACAGCCTTTTCTACCGAATCGAAACTGACGATGTGTTCAAGGACATGCTCCAGAACCGAGATCATTTCGATACGAACAATTACCCCCCAAACCACCTCCTTTTCTTCAAGTCGAATAAGCAGGTCCTGGGAAAGATGAAGGATGAGAGGGGCAGCGTACCCATCCAAGAGTTTGCCGGATTGCGAGTGAAGATGTGCGTGATCAAAACTTGGAGAAAAGAGACCATTAAAACGGCCAAAGGAATCCAGAGATCGTTCGTCAAGAAGCACTTATCTTTTGACGATTCCAAATGCGCCTTGAAATCGACGACACCGGTGCAAAAGGGTACTTGGGGGAAAAACTCCAGCGTCGGACACGAGTTCAGTACGGTGCGAGTTTTTAAATCCCTCCTCTCGCTGTACGAAGACAAGAGGTTCATCTTGAAAACTGGCGAAGACACCCTAGCTATCAGCCACTATGACTCGAGCGCATGGAAAGAGTACTAGGACGACTATGACTTTGACGTCCACGTGATGAGCGACGAGGAAGAAGAGGAAAAGGCTAATATGCGGGAAGAGGAAAACGTGAACGAGGAGAATAAGTTGGAAGAGAAAGAGAAAGTGGCTCGGAGACTGTCTTTACTGGAGAACCGTCGGAAGAGATTAGAGTATCCTTCCACGTGGGAGGAGAAAAAAAACTGGAAAAGAGAGAATTGGAATGGGAAAGATGGGACACGTTATGCCCGGAGCTGAAAAAAGAGAGATCGGCGAAAATTGCTGGTTCTATGAGTGAAGCTTGAGCTGGAGAAACCAAAGCGCAGAGAGAAGAGAGATTGAAGAAAAAAGCCGCATCAATAAGCGAAGCTCGAGAAACTGAAGCTCAGAGCGATAAGAGATTGGCAAAAAAAAACTGCAGCTAAAAGTAAACGTCTACAAAACGAGACAGAGGACGAAAAAAAAGAACGATTGGCTAAAAGACGTGCATGGAGCGGAATTTAATGAGCTTGAATACCATATGTATAGGTCTTCTCAGGAAAGGAAACCACATGTAAATAAAAAAAACCGCCGTGTGGAGTATGCCTAGTAGACGTACTGGGGAATCGCATGAAAAATACCAAAAGCGAACCGTGTACCTAGCTCACAGGTGGTTTGGAAACCGGAACTAATGACAAGCTCATTACATCGACTTTATTGTCAATATGCAACAGTTCTTAAAAGCAACTTTTATGGTGTCCGATTTGAGAACCCCCTAATGTCGCTAAATCGTAATGCTGTAAACATTTGTAAGAGTTCTCACAATATGAAAGCTCATAATGCATTTACACTCCTGAGACCCTCTAATGTTGCTAATACGTCATTTTCACGAGTGCAGGTAACAATTCGTCATTCTCACATTGCGAATGCTCAAAAAACATTTGCATTATCCTCCCCCTAAGTTTTGAGACCCCTAAAATGTGGGTAATTCGCCATTTTCATGCTTTGAAGTGCTCGAAAGCCTTTTAGAATGCTCACAATGTTAAAGCTCACAGAGCATTTGCACGACCCCTCCAGTTTCTGGAACCCCCAAACTGCTGCAAATTTGTCATTTTTACGCTTTGAAGCATTTTAGAGTTGTCAAAATGTGAAAGCTAACAGAGCATTTGCACGACACCTCCAGTTTTGGGAACCCCCAAAATGCTGCAAAATTCGTCATTTATTACAGGTTGAAGCACTCGAGAGTTCTCACAATGTGAAAGCTCACGAAGCATTTACATGACCCCTCTAATTTTGGGGACCCCAAATTTTGGAAACATATAATGTTGCTGATTACTCATTTTCACGCTCTGAATGCCGTTGATAGTTCTTACAATATGATTGCTCACGAAGCATTTGCACTACTTCTCGGATGACGTCACTAACGGTAGCAAAGGACACATTTAGGTAGCAAAAGTACACTGAGGTAAAAAAGGAAACATTTTGGTAGCAAAAGGCTATCCACCATTGATGACCTTGACCAGGGCTCATGTAGCAAAAGTACATTTTTAGGTAGCAAAAGGAGACATTTTGGTAGCAAAATGCCCTCCCCATCGATGACCTTGACCATGATGACCTTGACCTTGACTAGGACTCATGTAACAAAAGGACAATTTTTGGTAGCAAAAGGACACATTTAGGTAGCAAAACGCCCTCCCACCATGGACGACCTTGAGCATGATCTCGACCTTGACCTTCGACCTTGGGGGTGTCTGTTGAAGGTTTCTGCCATATCGCAAATACCCCCTACTAACAAATACTTTGCCGCGCCCACCCAAAATAAAGGATTATATACTGGATATGAGTTGGTAATAACAACGTACTCGTATAGGAAATCACCTACGGCGAATCCGATCATGGTTCACAAAATAACCTTAGAGGTCGTTTTCAAGGTCATCCAAAATTTATCTCCTAAACTATTAAAGATACGAACATAAAGCACAGTAGAAAGTTGTTTGGGATTATAACACAAGGCGAACAAAGAATTAAAGACGGGAAAGCCAAAGCCTCACAAGAAATAACTAAATACGGATGCAAACCTATTTACGTTGCCTTTTGGACTTATATGTCAGACTGCCTGAGCGGGGAATCGAACTCAGG
>JAHWFP010215016.1:99402-110187 GCA_023313725.1 Lithobius niger
TAAAAATGAACCAAACAAAAAAAAATATGTCTTTTCATAGGCTACCTGTTTTGTGTATTTATTTATCATTTTGTTTATTTAGTAAATAGTTTTTAGTTTGAAGTTTTAAATTTCCAAACGATGTAATATTACGACATTCCCTAGGTAATTTGTTAAAAATGAAAGGAGTAAAATACTTAGTTGACATTTTCCCAAAATTGTTCCTCCAAAGTGGTAATTTGTGCCTAACTGATTCAGCTCGTAGGCTACTATTATTTCTTTGAGTTTTTAAATGATTTTCCATTTCAAAATAGTTTTTTGTTATAATCAAGTAGTCTCTTAGGCTATCGATATTAAGAATTTTGTGATCAAATTTAACTTTTTTTACGTTTATTTTTTTGCTGTCCTGGAAAAGAACACGAATAATTTTATTTTGAATTTTCTGCACACGCGTCAATAAGGTATTGTTTGTTAAGCCATAAATCTCAATTCCATACCTTAGGTGTGATTCGACCAGTGCATCATACAGCAGCTTACGATTTTTTAAATCCAGAACTCGTCGCAGATGATATAATTTAGGCATAATTTGGCGTAGCTTCTTAACAAGCTCCGTAATATGCGTTTCATATTTCCAGTTGTGATCAATATGTAAGCCTAAATATTTGGCAGTATTTACTTTTTTAAGATTAGTGCTGTTATTTAAATCGCCAATGTTATGTACTGGATCTTTGTATAATAATATATTCTTTTCTTCAACATTTTTTGTATGCGCTGTTTTAATTTCCAAGTAAACTGTTTTTTCTTCACTGATATAAACTTCGTTTATACAGCACCAAATCTGAACTTTGTCGAAACTTTTTTGCAAACTTTTTATCATTTTTTCATAATTGTGGTCAAAAGCATATAAACAAATGTCGTCAGCAAAAAGTATTAAGTTTTTTAGATTATCATCAATATCATTTATGTAAACTAAAAATAACAAAGGTCCCAAGATTGAGCCTTGTGGTATTCCCTCACTTATTTGCATACTATCACTTTCTGTAGTGCTAACTTTAGTAATACTGTTTCTGTTTATTAGATAACTTTTTAAGATTTCGTGCATTTTTCCTCTAATACCGTAAGTTTGTAGCTTTGCAAGTAGGATATTTCTGTCAATAGTATCAAATGCTTTTTGGAGATCCACTAAAATAACTCCAGTAAATTTGCCATTATTTAGTGCTGTCACAATTTTTTCGTTCAAATGTTTTAATGCTTCAGTTGTTCCTGTGCATTCCATTTTACTTTTAATGTGTTTATTATTAGCTTCCACGTTTACATAATTACCATAATGCTTTATAATCCATTTTTCTTTAAACTTATTCATTTTTGGTAATGTGATATCCATTTGTATTGTTTTTTCTTTACTCATGAATAGTTCGTTCTCAATAAACCAATCATTTAATTTATTAAATCATTTTTTAAATTTTTAATCATTTCTTCATATATTATATTTTATAGAAATCTTTATTGTGTCATCTGCATAAAGTAAAATCTGGGTTTTATTTATGTTATCTAGAATATCGATTGGGTAAATTAAATATAAAAGTGGTCCCATTACAGAACCTTGCGGCACTCCGAAATTAGTTGTAATTCGATTACTATATTTTCCTCTTACCTGAACAGTAGTTTTCCTATTTTCTAAGTAGCTCTTTCAGTCCAATTTTTTCACATTTTTTAACAGAATATTTTGATTAAACGTGTCAAATGCTTTTTACAGATCTATTAAAATGACTCCCACGTATTAGCCATCACTCGGTGCATTTGTTACAATTTCATTCAAATCTACCAGCAAGTCAGTTGTGCTTTTCTTTTTTGTGTATCCATATTGGAATTTTGATAAGATTTGTACGTTTTCTAAAAATTTCTTATCTTAATATGTTGCACGTGTATTGTTGGATACCTGATATTGTTGTCTATTGTAGTTGAATGATGTGCGTAGGGCATCTATTGTTGATGACCAGTCCGTTGTTGTATACTTTTGAATCATGGCTACTGGGGTGAAACGTGGGTAGCAATCTTTGCTGAGCCCGGGCCTCTAAAATCACTCAATAAATATGTTCGAACTACAAAATATGCATCATTCCTTCAGCCGACCCACGATCTTCTTCATATGGTTGCGGTGCTGTGGTTATCGGCGATTCTTCTCAACGATTTCTACGACCTGATTCCAAATGACGATGACCAGATGACAAATGACAAGATGGCCTCAACCGATTCAAGTCCGAAACGTTGACGTAATGGACACGGATTCGTAAACCAACTGTTCAAGCTTTGCTTTCCCGCTTGCCTGGCCAGCGGAAAACCGTGCTTTTCTGCTGGATCCCGGGCCATGTTGGGATAGCAGGGAATGAACAAGCTGATTCTGCTGCGAAAGGGGCCCTTTCTGGCCCTCTCGGTAGGGATCTCAGCCTTGTTCCCTCAGATGCCTTTCCAACTCTGCGTCTGAGGTTACACGCTTTTTGGCAAACCTTGTGGGACAGACAAGACGGTAATAAGTTACGGACCATTAAAGGCACTGTCGAGGAGTGGCACTCGGCGTGTCGCCGTAGTCGCCGTGAGGAGGTTGTGTTGGCCCGTTTGCGGATTGGTCACACCCGGCTTACTCACTGTTTCCTTTTGCGGGGGGTTGACCTTCCTGAATGTTCTTGGTGTCGGCGGCCACTTACGGTCCGGCACTTACTTGTTGATTGTCGCCATCTTGATGGTGTTCGTCGTCGGTTCCATCTTCCGCATGACATTGCGCGTCAATTGGGCGATAAGTCTGTCCTTCTGTCCGGTGTTTTTCAATTTTTGCAGGAGGTACAGATGTATGACAAGATTTAGATTAGGGGTTTGAATAACATCTCTGTAATGTGTGGTGCAGTGGCAACCCGGACCACTGCACTGTGACTGAGGTTGGCGCTAATGACCAAGTTGTCGACGCGCCATTAAGCCTCATCCCCCCCCCCCCAACTGTTCGACTTTGAAGGTGACTATCAAACTCATATAGGAAAAATCCAAGCACTGCAACAAAGTATGTTGAACAGGAGAAGCCCAAAGTGCACATGTAAAAACAACACAACCCGACGTTCCGAGCTAGCTCCAGCTCATTATCAAGGGAAATACAAAATTTACTTAAAATTGCATAAAGGACAAACAGATAAATGCAGGCAAAACTGCCGAAGTCAAACTACAATTCGAACGAGTTAAAAAAATTAAATTTTTTTTTAAAGTGAGAGGAAGTATAAGTATATTTTGTATTTCCCTTGATAATGAGCTGGAGCTAGCTCGAAACGTTGGGTTGTGTTGTTTTTACATGTGCACTTTGGGCTTCTCCTGTTCAACATATCAAACTCATTAGCATCTGTGAACGTGTTTTCCTTTAGCAGCAACAACAATAATATCATTTCTTACTTCTCCTACTGCGTACTATCTGTATACGTAAACTGTTTTTGTGTGACAATACCAACATTATACAGAGCAATGGCAGCGTCGGGACAATCACTCTACTATAAGGGTATTCAGAGTTTTGATGGCCACAATTATATTTTGTGAAACAAAAGTGCTTAACCATCTACGTCAAGCAGGGCATGCCAACGCATTGACCCAGGTCAGGCCAGCAGTTGACACTCCAGCAACCGATTTTCCCGCCTGGATGACGAGTAATAATTTTTCCCTTAACTTCCTGACAAAATGTTTATGTGATGAACAACTCGTATACTACACAAATGAGACAACAGCTAAAGCAATCTGGGATAACCTAAATACGACGTACAATCAGAACCGTCCCGAAATCCAATTACAATACCTCGATCAACTGCACAATTTACACATGGGAGCATCCGAACCTATGTCTGCTTATTTTGCCAGGGTTAAACTCTTACAGTACCTTTGTACAAACGCCGGTAGGGTCATTGCTGTTATTGATTTGATCCATTATGCCTTGCAAGGAATTAAAAACCCTAGATGGGAGCCAGTAAAGGAAACAATATTAGCAAAAGCAGCCTCCACGTTCTCACTGAATGTTATTACCGCATTATGGGAAAAATGGAAGATTCTACAGCATTCTTCAATCATCTACGTCATAGCAATATTCCTGAACAACTACTCACAACACAGAGTCGTATGCAACCTGTTACACACTAGACGTGCTTATGCACCGGGTGATGTGCTTAAGAAGAATAAATGACTCCCCGGAATTCAATGCTCATGGTGTCGTCGTTTCAACCATGATGAGGCATCCTGCAGAGCAAAGCAATTCTATAACGCTAATAAAGCCACCAACATACCTCCACCTCTCCCTGAGAAGACACGTGGTGCTCCTCATCACTCTTCATACTACATATCGCGACATAAAACCCGAACACTACAACCGGATTTGGAAGATACTCAAATGTTAGAGGACCTGCTTCCTGAAGGAGACGTTGCAGAAACTGATGTGGAATACAGCTCTGATGAACAAGCTCATGTTGTCCGTACAAAGAATGTTACCACCATACCCAAATGTGAAGTGGTACTTACTGTTAATGCTTCAGCAGCACCGTTTCTGTCTACAAGGGATTACTTAGCTTTAGACTCGGGTGCAACTAGCCATGTCACATACAGAGAAGATTGGATTCATGATCCGAAGACAATGTCAACCAAGATTTTTGTAGCATCAAACGGGGACAGCATTATAGCATCAAAAATGGGTATAGTGAAAGTTGAAATACCACATATGGTATTGCGTTTTGAAAACTTGCTTTTTTCAAAGGACACAGCAGCTAACCTAATCTCGACCCCCCACCATAATTACACCGGAAAGGCATCTTCACCCTCCAGGGTAACCGAAAGTTAAAGTTATTCAAAAATAAGGTAATCCTTGGCGAGGGAGCCTTGTTGTCAAATGACATTTATCGTCTTGATGGGACAATTATTTTGCCAAACACATCCTATGACACCACCCCCAAGGATGACTGCCCAAAGAATAACATTTCTTTGATGGATAAGTATCATCTGGACCATGTTACCATTAAACCTAACCTACATCACAAGAGTTCTTATAAAGACCTTCCCAACGATCTGCCTTCCTGGACATTGTGGCATCAGCGACTTGGGCATCCATCAACGGACATAATGCTTAAAATACGAAGAATCTTTGCTTCAGGGCATCAATTTCGGTTCAGCACCATCCGAGTCATGTGACACGTGTGTCACCTGTAAAAGCAAATCATTACC
The DNA here is from genome assembly GCA_023313725.1 of Lithobius niger. Lineage (NCBI taxonomy): Eukaryota > Metazoa > Arthropoda > Chilopoda > Lithobiomorpha > Lithobiidae > Lithobius > Lithobius niger. The sequence goes on from JAHWFP010215016.1 coordinate 104,617, forward strand.
ATGTCCCAAGATGGCCCCCACACGCCCCAGCCACATAATTCAGACCGTACACGCTGACCACTGGGCACCACTAAAGCAGTAATGCTAGAACGTCGTGCCAGGGAGAACGCATGTGTCGTCTCTCTTGACAATTCTGCAGATCCACCACTACACGAAAACACATATTTAGATTCTGATGATGACGAGCATCATGACCAACCCATTGCATTACTCCGCCATATTATAGCTATGCATTCCATTCCAACGCCTAAAACATTCAAAGAAGCTATCAATCGAAGCTTCCCAGACACCTGGCTCTAATGTAATAAAACCATAGTGGATCTTTCTCCGCAAAGTAAACCCAGACGGATCCTTGCGAAAACTAAAGGCACGCCTCGTAGCAGCTGCTTGGAATGAGAAAATCAAGGTTGACTACCTGTCCTCATACTGTCCTACCATGCACAACTCATCAGTCAGATTTGTGCTTGCCCTCAGTACTAAACTTGACCACCAGTTACACTATCTGGACACTGTAACTGCATATTTATTTGGTCGCATCACACGCACTGTAAACCTTCTGCAACCTCCCGGTTTTGATCAGCAGGGAAAGAACGGCCAAAAACTCGTCTGTCTGCTAGACAAATCAATTTATAGACTCAGCGAAAGTGGCAAAAATTGGTACGAGTGCATCAGTGAAGTGTTACGTAAAATAGGCTTGGTAAAATCTGCCAATGATCCATGTGAGTTCATCAAAAAATCTGTTCATCTCTGTTTTTATGCTTGTTTGTTGATGACAAACTAATTAGTGTTAAAACTGAAACCATGTACAACAACTTTCTGTCTAATTTACGCGAACATTTAGAAATTGTGGAACTATATGGACAGAAATATATAGGTTACGAAATTGAACATAGTCAAAATAAAATTACGTTATCAAACAGTAAATAAGTACAGAAGAAACTTCAATATTTTGGACTTTCGGATGTCAAACCAGTGAAAACTGTCTCAGCTACGTTAAAAGTATTAGATTAATGTAAAGGTTCACAAGAGGTCAACAAAACAAATTACTTAGATGTTTCTCGGCATTCTAACTCGCCGTGACATACTATACATTGTTGTCCATCTTGCTAGACACTCCTCTAACCCCAAAGTTCCACATATGACAGCCTTAAAAAGCATTTGGAGGTACTTAAAAGGGACACAGAATCATAAACTACATTATAGTGCTACTAAAATATGCTCATTATGTGCTTATTGTGATGCATCGTGGGACTCTGTGTCTGGGAGTAAATGTGTGTCCTGTTTGCTTATTTGTCTTCGTGATTTGGCACTCCTATGTCAAGTAAGACACAGCCATTAGTGGCGCATTCTAGTTGTGAGGCACACGTAAGCGCCATGTCAGATCTTGTAAAAGAATTAGTTTCGTTGCGCGGACTTCTTTCAGAATTGAGTGTTTCAAATTTGTCCTATCCCATTCCTGTGTATACTGACTCCAAGTCAGGGATCTATTTGGCTATAAATGGGGGGAATGCACTTTCTCGGCACTACCTTAGAAAGGTTAATTTTGTACGGGATGAGGTGGTTAAGAACAATATCCAACTTGTATTCTGTCCTACTGGTGACATGCTGCCGACCCATTAACGAAAAATCTGACAGAATCAAGACTTGGTGAAATTATGAGAAGGTATTTTTGCCTAGAGTAATCCCCTCCTCTGTTTTGTTTCGGTTTTGAATGGAGTTTTTGTATTTCGACCGCCCTCGGTTACGTCTCTGTAGAAGGTGTTAGATGGTTGGGTATTTAGACTTCTATCACCAAAAATATATCGCATTTTTGTTTTGTTATGTGTATAAGTGAGGTTGCTTTTGTAGTGACTTTAGATATTATTTAAGTTTAAAGATATATTGCAGTTTTGCAAATATATGTTTTATTATCTTTGTATAGATAGTATAATTGCGACAACAATGAACAGTTATGTCCGGAGAATGTTGCACGTGTGTTGTTGGATACCTGATATTGTTGTCGATTGTAGTTGAATGATGTGCGTAATGCGTCTGTTATTGATGACCAGTACGTTGTTGTATGCTTTTGAATCATGGCTACTGAGGTGAAAGGTGGGTAGCAATCTTTGCTAAGCCTGGGACTCTAAAACCACTGAATAAATATGTACGAACTACAAAATATGCATCATTCCTTCAGCCGATCCATGATGTTCTTCATAATAGCAAAGAATTTTTCAATTATTTTGCCAATAATTGAAAGTAATGCAATGGGTCTGTAATTATTCTTATCTATTTTGGGTCATTTTTTGTACACCGGTAGTATAACTTGTATTTTTAACATCTCGGGCCAGATTTCTTTTTCAATCATTTTATTTATTAATACATTTAGTTCTTTAGTTTGTTTTATATGTTCTGTTTGAATGTTGTCAATTCCTGTTGCTTTTGTATTTTTAATTCATTATTATTGTCACTATTTCTATTTCGTTTGTGTATTCAATGTACATTGTTTTTTGTATGTTTTTCTGTGCTTTATTTTTTTTCTTTCTAATTTTTTTGCTTAATCTTCCTTTTTTGTACTCTTCGTGTTCAATTTTAAAACTTTCCTTTAGATCTATCTGGCACTTGTTGAGCAAAATTATTATTAAAATCATTTACTATTTCCATGACGTCCTCCTCTTTAAATTATTATGCCCTCATCAATGTTATCCTTCTTTTGTTTTCCAGTTACTTCATGTATTACCTCCCAGACTGTTTACTCTTTATTTTGTTGCAAGTTTTCTAATTTCTCTCTTTAATATATTTGTTTGCATTCTTTAATCATTTTATTTATTTCCCTTTTCTCTTGTTTATATTTATTACATTATCATATCTTCATCTACATCATGTGATTTCCCTATTTTATTCCATAATGTATTTTTATATTCTATTTTTTTCTATAAGTTTATTTGTATCCATTCTTTTCTCTTTCTATATTCTATTTTCTTTAGGTCGTTTTTTATCTTGTTTTTTTTGTATATTATCTATTTTGCTAATAATTTCCTCAAATATGTTTTCGGGACAATTAATTGTTGTAAGTATACTCTAGGTAATTTCATTCATTTCTCTTATAATGTTATTATGCTTGTAAGTAATTGTACCAATTTCTTCAACTTATCTTATTGTCTGTAATTTGTTATTGCCTTTCCAAGGATTCCAGCTCCAACACATAGTAAAATAATGATCTGCAATTTTTCTGTTAATGTTCCTCCTCTGGTTTCTCCTCTATCAGTTTTGATGCAAATATGATCGATACAAGACCTTTGCACATAATTCTGTCCTTTTTTTGTGACAATTTCTTCTCTAGTTTTGGAATTTTTTTTCATATCGTAATTTTGCTGATGTATTCTTATAGTTATCTACTAGATTTTGTTCATGGTTGTCTTCAACATTTTCTGGAAGACGATGTCTATATTGATATCTCTTATTAAAATAATATACATAGCATTTGATTTATTATTTGTCATACAGTGTTTTAGTTTTCTTATAAAATCTTTTTTATTTGAGCTTGGTTTCTTATAAACAGCAATATTCTTATTTCATATGTGTTTTTTAGTTCCAGTTCAATAATCTTGTTATCATCGTAACTTACATATATCTGTACTGTTTATTTCAAATTCTTCCTTAATGAAAATCATTAGTTCTTGGGTTTTCTCTTGTGATGGTTTTTTCACATATCTATTTAAGTTCTATAATTCTATTTCTTCTTTTTTAATATTTATTTCTGTGAATATTAGTATTTCCCACTTTATACCTGCATCCATTAGTTTTTTATGCATCATATTCCAGTTTTTTTGTTAATATGAAGCATTTTTACATTTTCACAATTAGGCTACCACCTTTCTTTATCTCTTCTGATATTTGATTACAGTTTTCAAATACTTGATTGATGAACTTCCTGTGTTGTTTGTAGATTTGTCAAGTCATCTTCTTCTCGTACAGTTATTACTTTTTCATCCTGCTGTGTTTTTTTTTCATCATGATCTTTCCATTACTAAACCATACGTATTTGTAGTGGTTGTCTTTTGCAAAGTTTTTTTGCTTTACAGAATAGGTTTTTACTATGTGAGGTCATGTTTTCGTCTAGGTATATTCGTTTTCTACTTCCATTTCTGTACATATTGCCATTTGTAACAATGCGTTTTCTTTGTTCCAACCACCTATTTCTAGTGTCTCTGTGTTTGAACTGTATAATCAGAACTCTAGGTTTATCTTTGTCTGTTTGGTATCCTGTGTACTGCATCTATTTGGTTATCTTCAAAACGCCTGTATGTTGAAATTCTTGACTTGGCTATGCACCACTTCAGTAATATTTTCGTCAGGAAGCCAGTCCAGCTGACCAATTTTGAAATTGTTGTTGCGGTCTTATTGTTCTTTTTCTTTGGCTTCACTTTTCATATTTGTTAACGTTTTTTCAACTACTTAATTTTGTTCTTGTGATTTCTAATGTCTGTATTCTGGCTTCCATCTCCTAACTTGTTCTTTTATACCTTCATTCTCTCTTTTTTAAATCCTCTTCTTCTTGACGTAAGAAATCCAGTGTTAGGACTATGTTTTCTATAATTTCATTTGCCTGAATTATCTTGTCTAGATTTTCTTCCAGTAGTTTCATTCTTATTTCTATTCTTGTATCTGTATGGTTTTCTATTTCTCTGATATCTTCAGGGGTTTTTTTTTTTGCTTTTATCTTCTGTTTCGGTTTCTGTATGTACTTCCGGTTCTGATTTTCCTTCTAGTTGTGAGTTTTTTCCCCCTTCATCTTCACCCTCATCAGTACTTTCTTCTTCATCCTCTTTTTTCTTATCAGATTTTTTTTTCCGATGCAGTTCTTGGTTTTCTGCATCTAGTGCATTTCCATTCTTTTTTCCCTTCATTTTTTGCCTTCCATATTTTTTTGTTGTATTCCTGCACAATGATAATGGTATTCTTCACTGCAAACTCCACATTTCACATAATCACCTTGATTTCCTAGTTTCTTCACAGTCACCATATCTAAACATGGTTTTAATTTGGATTGGCTTCTTTTTTGTTCACTAATATTGGCTTGTGTTGAGTAGTTTCACTTTGGATAACTTTTCAGTTAAAAATTTTTATTTTGGTTTACAAAGTTGTAATCCAGGTTCAAACTTTTTGCACTTTTTGAACTTTTCATGATATTTTTGCACTTTCTTACCCTTTTTAATTTTTGCACACATTTTCGAACACACTCCGATTTTTCGTGGCACATTTGTCCATAACACATCCTGAGTCGTTTTGCCTCTATTATTTTTACAGTTTTCCAGTCGTTCTATTCGTTTTCCACTCACCAAACTTGCTGTGATGCTCCTTTAGGTTCTTATGTTTGTGTTCCACTGGTTTCCCGAATGTTCCACCACCATCTAATCGTATATTTTCACCATTATTCAGCAGCGTTTCACCAACAGCAACAGCTGCCATATTGAATAATAATAATAATAATAATAATAATATAATAATAATAATAATGCTTTAATCAAGTACAGGTACATAAGTACATACGAGTACCGGCACGAAGTCCGTATCAGACTTGTGTGTGCA
>JAHWFP010215017.1:0-10702 GCA_023313725.1 Lithobius niger
TTCTCGTGTAAACATCCCCCATCACACCCATCATTGCATTTCTATCATTATTATTTTCTCATTAGCCATTCACAGGATATTGGCTCGTAACTTTTAAGGTGGATCACCCTGTATAGTTTTAAATATTATTTACTTAAAAAACAAGTGTTGCACGCTGAAACAAACTTCGTCACGGCTGACGTCGCAAAGCGGTTGGCAAGTTCTTTCAGAAATCTAAGAAACCATTGTCTGGCAGTACGCAAAGTCTTAATGATAAGTTTTGTTCACGCTATCTTGTCATAGTATTTGTATGGTAGTCTGCACAGTCAGTAGTACGTACTGTAGATCCATTTGGAGTTACTTGCCGTAAGGATGTTTTGTCCGGATTAGCTTAACCCTACCATGGCCAAGGTCTTTCGGTCCGTAAGTGGCCAAGGTGGACCACATATGAAAAATCAATGACGACTCAGTATTTACGAATTTATTTGCTATTTGCATGTTCAAACCATGGATGTGGATTTTTAAAAAGACTTTCAGGAACAAATAAGCAATGAAGAACAAGTTTCAGAAAGAGATTTTGTTTTACTTTTTCATATTTCGGTTAAACACTTAACAGTAACAATAGGAGATAAAAGTACTACTTGACACCCTTTCTGAAGAATAGGAATCAATCCTTTAACTAACGAACAGCATCTTCATCATTGCTGCACAGAGTAGCGATAATTATATCTCTCGGGTTGGCAATCCCATGGTTGGGTCGGATCCATCTGTGAGGCAGCGGACGAAGTCGGCATTTGTATTTGCCAACTGCAATTACCTGGAAAAGGATCTGGGCATGTTTCACTTTGTGTTGCAGCATGAATTGGTGAAGGGAAAGAATGATAAACACTTTGACATGACATTTTTGCTGCATTTAGAACTCGTTTGTCATTTCTGCGGTAGGACCTACTAATGCAAGCATTGCATCGGACTCTCCTTCCTTGTCCTGCTTTTTCAGAATCATTGAAATTTTGAATCCAGAAAACTGTTCTCTAATTTCACTCTGCTGCTAAAATAATGTTTTATAATATTTCATACATACCATAATTTACAGAAAGATTTCCAGGTGGTACGTTTTTTATGTGACTGTGGAATGTTTTTCACGTGACATCCACTAGGCATCACATGAAAAACATTCCACTTCAAATTTTAGGTACTTCTGCTGGCATCTAGAAGGCTTATTGCAGTAGTTGTGCAGTGTGGTCCACACGTTGGCCATAAGCAAAACGAACGGGTCCATAGTTGGCCAAGGTGTGGTCCATTAATACATGGATATATTTTCATATCGCGGTACACAATAATTTTATACATAATTTGTGAGGAATACATGAAAGGAGGGGTTTGTGAGGGCAAAAAAATATTTTTAACACGAAAAAAACAGTTTCTAGTTGCCTTGAAAAAAATCCATTACCTTTTTTATTAGCATGCTCCTTCTCTAATGCTGTTCAATCTAGAGAAAACAAACGCAGGTCTTTCCGGTTTGCTATCTACTGCGCTGCCTCCAAATCGAATCGGAGCGACAGAGCTAACCTTTTCTTCTCTACGTGCCACGCTGTTCACTTTGTGAAAGACGCTGTGCTTAGCTCCGTTCTAGCACTGCCCTCCGCACCTCCGCCTCCGCTTCGCAGACATGCCGCGAGCACAGGGGACGCCTAGGAATTTCCCCCTTCCTCGCCTTTTTGCTTCACCTGTCCTCCGCCTCTTGAGAACGTGGAAGTTCTTGAGCTTACTGTGGGACGAGACTCGTTGAAGTCTCCGCCTCCAAACCCACTGCTTTCGGAATTTTTCCTTTCGTAATGCGATACCGACGCCACGTCTCCTGTCCCATGCAGTCAGCCGCCTCCGTCAGGAGATCTCCGGTCTCTCTTTTCCGACCTTGCCCGTACCAAAGACGGTTCGCGCGGGTCAAACTACAGCTTAACACACAGAGGGTTGTGGCTACGTTAGCTTCCTTCGCTTGCCACGCACCCCCGCCCTCCGCCTTCGCTAACGGCCGTTCCTCTTGGCCTCCGCCCACGGCGGTTCACGTCTTCATTCCGTCTGGGTGGTGGGCGGATCAGTTCAGATTATCAACATGCCTCGTCTTCGGTCCCCTTCCCCACTGCGCACTGCCTCTGCGCAGCCCTCTTGGGGTGGACCCTTTCACTGCCTGCTGTCGGCTTTCACCCTTTTCTTCCTCCAGCCTTGAATGCTGCTGTTTTCTTTGAAAGGGGTATGATATCCCTCCGCGATATCTCCATCTGCGCATTCTATTGCGCAGCCCTTCGTTCAGCTTGTACCAGCTCCACCGCTGCATCCTTTCAGGATCATTTCTATTAGGGTGTTCACCACGAGTACTCGTCCCTCCGCTCATCTTCTTAAAAGGTTATCCTACCTTCCTTTGTTTTTGCAACAGTTTTCTGGATGTACCTTCCGTTCCATCTCCTGGACCTCCGTTCCTCAAGCGGCCATTCCACCTCCTATGATGATGTCCTAATCTCTTTGCACCTCCACCAGCAGAAAAATGCCTCCCTCCGCTCCTCTTCAAAAGGATTGCTTTGGCCCCTCAGTTGTTCTACAACGGTTTTCTGCTGCGCTAACTGCTCCTTCAGTTGAGGATTAACCTCCTCCGCCCTCACAAGGTTACCACCGTCATCTGTCCTTCCTTCAGAAGGTTTCCCGTCTGCCGGCACCACTACCACAGCCTCCGCGGCATCTTCTCTCCAAACTCCGCCTCGGGAGCTACCGTTGTACCTTCAATTCGATTGAGGTTCCCTCCGCTCCGTGGACGGACGCTTCCCTCCGCTACCTCTCTCCACAAGACTAGAATGGAGCAGATGTAGGCCCTGCACTTTTCGCTTTCCGTTGTTCCACAATGGTTTTATGGATACTTCAGTTTCGAATGAACCCTTCCATCTCCCATTTTGGCCTCCTCCTACAGAGGTGTTCCAAGTTTTTTATCATCCTTCCAACTCAACCGAGTCTCCCTTCCGAGCCTCCGCATGCTAGAATGCTTTTTTTTACCACCGTACATAGTCATGACATGGATGTAAGCTGCCTTCATTCCTATCTACTCCCTACTCAACCTTCCGCACTGGCGCAACACTCCGGAGACACAGCCCGCTCGTCCTCTACCTGATGTGTGTTCTCTCTTCCTGCATCTCTCGGCCCTGCGGACGGGGAGCAGGGACACCCAAGTGGACTCCATACCGTTATGTCACGTTGTCAAAAGGGACAGTACTCGCCACCACTTACAACTTTGACCCACTGCGCATCCTCTGCACAGCCTCCTTACTCAAACAGAACCTAAGTTCCCATTCACTGGACAATTCCTCCTTTACCACCGTTGTTACAGGAGGATCCCTTCGCCTCCGCTACGCCTTACCTCCGTTGGACCAACAGCTTAGGACCTCCATTCCCCCAGGACAGGATGGCTCCCGTCAGTCCTATTTTGGGTTCGCCACACCTTCACTTCCATCGGCAGGCCTTCCACCCACCGCTCTGTCCACCCACCCGTCACTTTGCCCCCGCTCCGCCTCTGTTTCGCGGATCGTTGCACCTCCACCTTTGACTACCAAGTCCTCCGCCTCTGTACACCATAATCACGTTCACATTGCGCCTACAAGGCCTTGTCATTCATTCTTTATCGCATGATCTCCTCCGTCCTCTTGAGACAAGACTTTCCTTGAGCCTTCCATCGGCCTTCCGCCTCCGTCATCAGTCGATATGCTTTCCCCGGCTCCCACCTCAGACCTTCTTCTGAGTGATATGCTCAGCCACTTTTCCTGCTGATACCTCCACCAGGCAGCCTTCAGGACAAGATCCGGCTACCACTGAAATAACACGATGTTTACCTCCACCAACAGCTTCGCCTCCGCACGCATCCCTTCGTCTTCCTCAGGAAGGTTGGTCTCGTCGTGTGCATCTCTCACAAGCTCTTGCTCAACGGTCGAGCCGCCTTCCCATGGGACAACCCTCCTTGTCGCAGCAGCCTCCGGTCTTTCAACAACCATGGGCCCCTCCATATTGTCTTTTTTCTTCACGTACACAAGCCACTCGGGACTTTCTACAACTACCCAGCTACACCTTCCGCGATCTCGCCTCCGCTATCGGAACTGTGGGTTCCTTTGCAGATCTAGTACCTTATGGGAGATGGGCAACAAGGCCCCTCCACCACCACCGTTTAGCCCGATGGAGCGACCCGCGCACCGCCATCGACCTTCCTTCTCAGCAACGGGATCGTTTCTTTCCACTCCGAACCTTTCTAGCCCATGTCGACAATCTTACAGTCTCCGGTCTGTAGCCTCCGGGAACGTCGGAACACTTCAAACAACTAGAGCTCGGGGCTGTCCTCCTCAGCCTCCGCCACTTCCGACATTTTTCTAACCTCCAAGTGGTTCAAATTCATGTCGACAGCACGACTGCACTCTCTCGGGAAACGCACTCTCTCACTATCCACCGGATAACATCAGAGATTTTTCAATTATGCATCCTCAATCACGTTCAGCTCCTACCCCTTCATATACTTGGTTCCCTGACTGTCATTGCCGACACTCTCTCCCGCAGGAAGCCTCCGACGGGCGAATGGGCGCTACATCCCTCCGTCTTCAATATCTGGCATCAACCGTCGGTGGACCTTTTTGCCACAAAATTCAACAACACACTGCCCCTGTTTGTCAGCCCACTACCTCGTGCTTGTCCTCGTGCTTGGGCGGTGGATGCACTAACTCTAGACTGGAATCATCTCCGCGCCTATGTGTTTTCCTCCACCACGCCTCCTTCCCCTTGTCCTCTACACGATCGCCGATTGCAAGGGACGGCATCTCCTAGTCGCACCGAACTGACCGTCCGCAGCCTGGTTCCCGCTCCTCCTCACTCTCCTCATAGACCCCCCCGACAACTACCATCATGGCGGGATCTCCTCTCTCAGTATCAAGGTAAGACTTACCATCCGAACCTCCCATCGCTACATCTTCACGGGTGGCTACTATCATCCGACTCCTCCACTCAACAAGCATTCTTGAAGACCAAGCCTCTCGCATTGCGTCTCGAACCGTCCGGTCCTCCACTACAAGAATCTATGACAGCTACTGGAAACGGTGGTTTCGTTGGTGTGTAGCAGATCAGGTCAATCCAATCCATCCTCCTATGCACGACCTCCTCCGCTTCTTGCCATCCTTATTTATGGAAGGCTAATGTGGTTCTACAATTTTAGTTTACAGATCAGCCCTGAATGCAGTGTTCAAAGCGGCGGGGAATACCGGCCTCCTCTCTGATTACAAATATCTGTTCTATAATCCATTCCTTCCAACTGGACCGAGCTTGTGTTGCCACGAACTTCCCCGACTGGGATCTTTCCATCGTCCTAACGGCCCTTATGGCGGCTCCCTATGAACCTTTAGCCTCCGCTCGCCTTAGCCACCTCACTAGAACGACTGTGTTTCTTGTAGCTCTTGCTGCGTGCCTCCACTGTAGTGAACTGCAGGCTTTATCTGTGACGGAACGCAACTGTTTTTTTCTACCAGACTACTAAGGTGTTACTCTTACGCCTCACTCCTCCTTTCGTGCCAAGACTCAGAAACCTACTGAACACACACATCTTTTCATCATCCCCTCTCTCTCTACCATCTTAGATGATGATCAAGAAAGAACCTTGTGTCCTGTGCGAGCCATTCGATTCTACCTTAAGGCATCCCTACCAATACGGAGGAACCGTACCCAACTTTTCCTTCCCTTCAACAGTAAGGTTAGCCAAAACTCCGCGCGGATGATCGCCTCCTGGATCAAGACCGTAATTCTTCAGGCTTATAAGGCGCTTGACGTTGACTGCATCCTGAACGCAGAAAGGGGTGCGACGTGCGACTATGTCGCAGATAATCTGGCACAGTCGCAGACAAAACGTGCCATTTTGACCAAATGTCTGCCATTTCGCCAATTTTTGACCGATTTGGACATTCCAATACACCATTTTAATCGTCTTGACGAGACCTTTCCGTTGGTGGAAGAGCCAGATCAATAGAATAAAGCACTGAAAAGTTATTCAGTAAAACCAATAAATATACACGTAGCCATACGAAGATTAGCTGTAGACAAGTTTTCCCTGACAATTGGTGTCGCAGACAGTGGCAGAAAATTCTGCTTGGGGGGGACTGCATCACAGAGGGTATTAAGGTAACTGCACACGAACTGCGTGCTATTTCCACCTCCTCGACCCACTTCAGCAACGTCTCCATCACAGAAATCATGGAATCTGCCTCCTGGCGCCATCCAACTGTGTTTACCTCCCACTACCTTCGGGATATGTCTGTTCATGCTGACGGCTCGTACCGTGTTGGGCCTTTCGTAGCAGCCCACGCGTACTCTAACTCCTGCACACTCTAGATCCATTCTGTGAAGGGAACCGGTCGCTATCTGAGGGGACGCTGATCAAGTGGCACCCGCCTCCTTGACGAAGTCTAAGGGAATGCTAATAAAAAAGGTAATGGATTTTTTCAAGGCAACTAGAAACGTCAAAATACCAGTGTTACTTGGTTAATTTTGGTTTCTATTGCCTATTGAAAAAATACATTACCTTGCTCCCCCCCCCCCCCTCCCCTCTTGTTGCATCTGGGCAGGAAAGAGGTATCGAAAAGGTGAGCTCTGTCGCTCCGCTTAGATTCATATATGATGGAGGCTGTGCAGTAGAGCTGTGCAGTAGATAGCGAACCGGAAGGACCTGCGTTTGTTTTCTCTAGGTTGAACAGCAGTTAGAAAAGGAGAATGCTAATAAAAAAGTAATGTATTTTTTCAATAGGCAATAGAAACCAAAATTAACCAGGTAACACTAGTATTTTGATGTTTTTGTGGTCCATTGCACCACACCTTGGCCATGGTAGGGTTAATCTTGTTCTTTATGTGCGAGTGTGTGAAGTTAGTATTTCGTAGTTGCTATAGTCCACTTTAACTTTTTTTTTTCATTTAAAGTTGATTTCCTTTGGAAAAAATAAATAGTAAGATACTGAAAAGAAAAAAAAAACATAAGGTCTGGTGTGCCTGTGTCTTTGTTAGTCTTTTTTTAGTGCTTCGCGATTCTGCAAAAGGTCTCAAAAATTAACAACACTTTACCACCTCAGTCAAACACTACAGAGTTCTTCTTCAGATATAACTGTTGAATATTTGGTGAGTCCTATCACCTTCTTCAGAACACAGCTCGGAGAACGAAATAGTTTTGAATGTTTGGCAGCAGCCATTTGTGATGTAAAACTTATTCGTTCTCCAAGCTGATATATTATGAAGAAGGTGATAGGGCTCACCGTAAATTCAACAGTGAACTTTGAAGAAAAACTCTGACGTTGTCGAGACGTTCGTTTTTTGAGACGTTTTGCAATTACCACTGTAACAAACGGTTACCTGTTTTTTCAGATCTGCAAAAGGTATTTGAATTTTATAAACTTGGTACTGTACTTGAAATTCCTTTCACCGAAGTGGTACGAACCCTAAAAAACTTATTGTTGAGTGTGTCAGAATTTCGGGAAATGTGCGGAAAGTTTACCATTACTTTACTGTTGATAACTTGATGTATGTATGTTTGAATAGTTTTTTTTTTTTTTTTTTGGTTACAGAAAGGGCTTGTACATGAATACAAACGAGAATTTCACGAAGCCAAAATTTGTTACCAAAATGCAATTGCCATTAATCCGCTACACATAAAAAGCTTACAGCATCTGGTAAGAATTAATATACTGTATGAAAAATACTAATTTAGCACTTCAGATAGTATGTAGGAATATTGTTATAAGTCGGTATTTAGCAATTTTAGGGGAAACAAACGTTAACTACTGTAAACACCGATTCTGTACCAATACCCTGATAACTGCAACAGTACAACCTTACTTTTTACTGCTGTTTTTTTTAGGGCATGGTGTATCATTATTCTGGAAGTGATGCGTTGGCAGACAAAACTTTGCGGGATGCGGTGAAAATAGATCCAATGGCTCACAAGTCATGGTAAGTGCCTTTGCTTTATACTTAAAGTGCCATAGCCGTGACAACACGAATGCAACTTTCCACAACTAAAGTTTTATAAAGGTGAAGTTTTCGCATATCGAGGAGAAGTTGTAATTATGTGAATCTGAGAACACTTGAATTATAGGGTGGTTAATTATAAGCTGATTGAATTAAATAAACTACCTCGGAATTACCAATCACACTCACATTTCTTCCGAGATGCAGAACTTGATTGTCCACAAAACATTTTTCTTTACTTTTCACATGATTTTCACCTGCATTGTGATACTTCCGTACTGGTAGTAATACTGACGAATCCATGAGAAGTTTTACTTTGAAAGGAGAGACGAGACACAGAGTGAAGACAAGTGCAAAAGAACGCGTATCTGATAAGAACAAGAGAGTGGCGAAAAACAGCATTGTATCACACCACATGGAAACTGAACACCCGATTTCTTGGAATGAATCCACCATTTAGCTGGTCTCTAACTTAGCAAGCGACCGTCATCTAAGTGCTTTGGAATTGCTGGCAATAATGTATTACAAAAAATCGATAACACTTCACATGAATCTTCAACCACCATCAAACTCCAGTTGCACTGTTCAACACACATGCAAAATAGCACCAGTGCCTGACAAATACGGGAGGCAACGGCCACCGCCACCGCCAAATTCAAATTTGCAGCAACATAATGTAGTGATTCCGAACCCATGAACCCAAGATAACTTGCCTGGCGAAGTCAAATGAACAGGTGCAGGGCCGTAGGTGTAGCCTCCGTAGCCCCCGCAAGGTGGGGAGGGGGAGGGTGCACTCAAACAAGGGCCCCAGAATTCCGAGCTTGCAGAAGAAAAAATTTCAGTTTTTTAATTACCGTATTTTCCAAACGATTAGACACATGAGCTGCTAGCTCGAAGCAGACAGACAGCTTGCCTGACCCACTCAAAACCTACATGCATTCATTCGTTGCAGTAGTTATTTCTAGTAGTATGCATTAAAAAACAAAATCTCCCCCCCCCCCCCAACACACACAAAACGAAGCGATCGAATCTCTTTCATTACGCCGGCAAGCCAAGATGACTGCAGCCAGATCTGGTATCATCTAACTAGTCAGCACAAAATTATGTCTTGATGAGCTGGGCAGCAGAACTAACAGTTCGTTTTCTTAGTTCCTATGAACCATAACTAGCAACATGAAAATGAAAAAAAAATAACGAAATTATTGTTTGTGTTGATCAATGATGAACAACTTTAAGCCAATCGTACCTACCGAACGGTAGGTACTCGTTTCTGTCGAAACGCTACATGTGGATGGTAGCTAACTAAACTGTGCACTGGAGGTGTGCCTATAATAAGATAAAGCTGGTGTTTATGCAATTTGCAATTCAAATTTGGAATTCATGTATTAGTTCTTTGATTTGAAATGTGTTGGAGCAAGTCGAAATGCAACTCGAGAAATGCAAGGCCAAGTGAAAATTAACATTTACTCCTCCCCCCGCCCAAGACAAAAAAAAAATACAGAAAAAAAATGTTGTTTGTATAATTCATGATAAATGGTAATAATATAGCTTACAAGAAATAGCTGGCACCGACACCGTACCGATAATTTCTGAATTCACATAACATAGAGGGCCCCCAGATGTTTTCTTGCAGGGGGGCCCCAGCTTTCTCAGCAATTAACTGAACAGGTACATGGTTTTACGTTGTGTGCATGGTTTGACGAAAATTTGCAGATAATGTTATGGTAAAGTCAACTTTGAATTTTTTGCGTGAATGTATGCCAAACTAATGATGCTATAATTTATTGGCATCCATAACAATTAGTCAACACAATTGTAATAATAAATATAGTTTTCACCAAGCCAGCAAAAAGTTTTTCTTTTATAAAGCAAATATCAAGGAATATGTCCAGCCATGTTGCCTGTGAAACAGCAAAAATTCCCAACAGCAATTTAGGCAGTCAACATCGAGTGTACCTCCTGAAGTCTTTGCGTTGCATTTTATTTGCAAGAACATGCTTCTGAATACGTAGGTAACAGTACTGAATGTAATAACAAACTTTGATTAGCTTAGTACACAACGTATTAAGAAATGCATTTATGAAGATCCATTCTGAAAGTTTGGATTAGTTTAGAGGAAGGAGAAAGATGTGTGTGTGTGTGCTAACTTGACATGTTGAAAAATCGGAAAAATTAACGCTCAAGTCAAAACTTTCAACATGTCAAGCATTAGTCAAAGTGCTAACTTGAGAGGTTTGATGTACAATAATACTGTACATCTATTAAACATCCATCGACTTCTAAAATTATTTCGATGGGGGGGGGGGAGTCAAAATAGCTACAATTCAGTTTTTGAATCTAGCTTCTGTCCAAGGAGGGTGTCTAGGCCAAAAGTGGTCCATGTACGTGATCTGGGTTCACTCAATCATAAATAAATCCGTGCCTTTATTTTCATTTGCATTTCATTTCACAAATTTCGTTCGTTAGCTCATCCCTCCTCCAAATTCGAACATAATTCACAGTGAATAAACTGTTTGTTGTGTTACTTTGTTGTCGTTGTGTTTCGTCAAATTCAGAGTTATAATTCGGAGAATTAAAATATTTACCGCTCATTTTCACAAACAAGACAGTGTCTACTACTTGCAAATTTTCAATGGCTGGCTGCCATCTTCCTCAGGCATTACGACAAAAGTTTTCTTGTGTTCACTACATCACTACATCG
>JAHWFP010215017.1:24625-39686 GCA_023313725.1 Lithobius niger
ACTTTCATCGCCACCCCAACGCTTGTTTTACGATGTGGTAGCAATTTTTTTCGACACTTCCTTCTTTTAAACCATCTACTTTAACCCTAAATACCACAAATATATTGGCCAAACCCAGCTGCGGTTAAGAATGGACAGACCTCCTGTAGTTAGCTTCCAACATGGGGCCACTATGCATAAAACAGTCACCATTCCTTTTTTTATGGGCAACTTGGAGCCCCAAATAAAACATCGTACAGCCCATACAGTGCCGCAGCTATCTTTTTCCGAGGAGGGGTATAAGGACAAAATATTGCTCTCCTCCTCAAGAAGTAAACAAGTTTAGGGGCAAAGTTACTCCCAACCCTAACCAAAATATAGTGGATTTTGTTTTATTTGGGTCTCAACTGGTGAATTTTGGGCCTCCTGGACCCGCAGGCAAGAAGAGGGGAGGGGCTTGGGTCGTACGACCCCCCCCCCCCCCCATTCCCCATAATTTCCAAAAATCCAAAAAAATTTTCTCCATTGAAAAAAATCGTTTCATTCATGGATTCTCGAGTCCAAGTGTGATCCCTTCAGTGTGTTGAAAAAAACTATATATATTTTATTATTATTATTATTATTATTATTATTATTATTATTATTCCAACACACACCCTCTAGTAACTGATGGTTGGTTCGAATCCCAGGCTAACACGTTACACTGAAATTCACCCAAGCCGAACATAACACTCATGTCTGATGATGACGCTCATGTTCCACTAACATTTTTTTTCCCGGGAAGGAAGTGGGGGGGGCGTGTGGGAAGGGTGTGATTAAAACTTGACAATAACTAATTACTATTTGCAACAACCAGGGTTCGCAAAGAAACTACACCAGACTTTAAAATCCAGGACTGTTCGATGATGTGATCAAAATTCAAGAACTCGTGATGAAAAGCTTATAAAAGGTAATAATTCCTTAAAAAAAGTAAATAAAGACTAAAATTTAGTTTTAGTTTTTTTTGCCAAACCGAAAATATACATTACCTGTTTTATATTAGCAGTTTCCCCCATTAGAGCTATTGAATCCCCTACAACTTGAAAGTTGCCTTCCCTGCCAGGCTCGTACCTTACTGCGCATGCGTCGGGCTGCTTATATAAACCCCTGCACAGCGGCAGTCGACATCATTTCTCCTCCTACCAGAACCTAGCTCATGGTGGGGAGGCTTGGGCGGGAGTTAAGGTAATGAATATTTTCAGTTAGGCAATAAAAACTAAAATTAAGCAGGTGCAGGCCCTGCAATTTTAGTCTTTTTATAGCCGACGAAAATATACATTACCTGTTTTATATTAGCAGACTTCGTAACCCGGAGGGGGGCTAGGTTCAGAGAGTTCCCGGAGACCGGAGGCTAATTATCCGCCGTACGAGTCGGCTACCCCAGGCACTATAAGTCCTGATGAAGACCAATCTGCTGTTCAACCACTTTCACTCGCGGGCGGAGGAGTCTGCCCGAACGGAGGTTTGTAGTAGGAGCGGAGGCGTAAATCACTCCATCCTCGTCCAGTCAGAGTGAGATTGGGGGTGCGGTATGACTAAAGGGTTATTATTTTTGTATTATGGTTATAGAACATCATCGCATGCAGAGGTCAATTCAAACGGGAACAAGTTGAAGAGATCAAAATAGTATATGAATCCTCTTCCCTTGCGGGAGGCTGAAGAGCGGAGGACAGAGATAATAACACGGAGGAGGCAGGCAGGATGAACTTGCAGAAGCAGCCGCGGAGGTGAGATGGAGCAGGCAGCTAAAGAGCTGGAGGCAAGCCAGAGTGGTGCCTGGACGCAGGATGGTCTCGAGCATGTAGTAGATATCGGAGGATCCGGGACAATTCCCGGTGGATTGGTGGTACAAGAGAAAAACAGTGGTAGTGAGCGGCATGTTGCAGGCATCTGGTGGAAAGACAGATGTGGAGGCCGAAGTAGAGACTCGAGCTTGCCCGGAGGACAAGGCACCGTTGTAGTGGACGTGCATTGCGTTTGTTAGAGTGCTTCTTTCTCTTTTTTTTTGGAGATCTTCTTGCGGAAGCGGAGGAGAAATTGAACGGAAAGAGGGGAAGGTCCTGGTGTAATAGGTAGGCTATAGCCGCAGCACTGCCTCCATCCACGGCGGAAGAGGAGGTAGAACATCTTAGATCCTCTTGAGGAGGTGAGGTTTCTTGTCAAACAGAATGGTGAGAGTGCTTACAGAATCTTCCGAAATCCTAGGGCTATGCCTGTAGTCGCAGTGCGGCACGAGGAGTACGGTAGGAAACGGAGGCGGAGGGATCACCGCTGGCGGAGGGCCACCCGCATAAGGAGGCGGAGGATGCAAATGGATGGTCATATATTGGAGAGGAGGTACGGCTGGAGGGCTGTGCAATAGGATGCACAGATGGAGGTGGTGCGGGGGGATAGCATACCCTTCCCAACGAAACACCAGTATTCAATGTTGGAGGGAGGAAAGGTGAAAGCTGATAGGAGGCAGTGAAACGATTCACCTTAAGTAGACTGTGCGGAGACAGTGTGCAATGGGGGAGGAGGACGAGGAACGCTGCTAATTCGAATCGGTCCGCCTTCCGCCCAAATGCAAGGAAGACGTGAACCGACGTGGGTATCGCAAAAGTTCGTGTTTCAGTAGTCTTGAAAAGTGTCAATCCTCCCATTGCCATGGTCATTGGCGGAGGAGCGGAGGTTGGATGACGAGCGGAGGCAAAGAATCCGTTGGCGACGTGTTGTGTGGGAATGGTAAGGCGAGTTATATAGATTCGGGGCTGTGTCCTAGAGCCACTCCTCAGAGTAAGAGTGTGGAGTCAAAGAAGGTCCTCGTACACCAATCCCTGGTGTGGTAAGTAGCGAAGCAGCTTCTCCGGAACACCTGGTTGATGAGGAGAGCTAGCTGGCGAGTGTCATTCGGAGGAGGGTCGGTGTATAACAGTTCACATAGTGTAGTGGCGTAGTACCAAGGACGTCCTTTTAGGATGCAACTCGGAGGCCTAGTCGGAGGACACGGTCATTGTTGCGGATGACAAAACCGGGAACCATTGCTCGAGGGAGGTAGAGAGCGGAACTGAGGTGAAACATTGCGTTGGCTGTCAGGAATTGTGATGGAGGACAGGTGTCAAATTGTGTGGGTTGGCGGTACCATTGCCTATAGGGTGGAAGAAGCAATTCCCACGGCCTGGGCAAGGCGGAGGATGACCTTTATCTTACTCAAGCTATTTCCGAGGAAGACGCCTCCGCTGCAGAGGGGAGTTGCTGCAAATGTCGGGGTGTCGTTGATTGTCCCAATAGCGGACGCTGAGAGGGCAGCCGGTCGCCCAAGCCAAAATTAAAACCTGTAGCGAGGCTGCCGATTTGGATACTGAGTGGTTGGTGGAGGGATCAACTGTGGATGAGGAGGCTAGCATGGCTGAAGAAGCTGATTCGGAGGTCGGAATGATCAAACGTGAAGTGGGAACACAGGAGCCGGGATAGGACGTATCACGTTGCGTCGGTGAGTCCCGGAAAAAAAATGAGAGATGAGAGACATTCCGGAGGAATGGAGGAAGGGGTCGGTGGATTCACAGAGGGTGGAGAAGAACCATCCCCCATGGTAGGAACGGGTGGAGGTCCCAGTAGTCTAGAAGCGGCGGAGGGCTGGAATAACCATCTAAGATGGAGCGGAGGGAGTCCCCTGCGGAAGGGTGGCGTGTGGTAAAGGAAGAGCATGACATTAGTCGAGGCACGAAGATTGGTCCCGCCGGGGGGGGGGGGGGGGGGGCACCGCGCAGTACAGCTGCACTGGTTGACGGTAGAGAAAAAACCAGTGGGCTGCATAGCCGAAGGTTGTAAGAAAAAGAAAGGAGGGCAGTGCAGTAGGATGCGCAGGTGGCGGCGGCGCGGAGGGATACCATACCCTTAGATGTAAGCAACAGCATGCAATGCTGAAGAGAAAGGAAGTCGCAAGTTGACATTCCAGTGGTCCATTGGTGCGTCGGGTAGCGGAACGTTAGACTACAAAATGTGGAGAGGAACTTGAGGATAGGCCGAGAGGAGGTAATTGAGGACTGTCGGAGGAGGGAAACCTGGCTGCTTCTGTTCGCACCATGAGGTGAAGTTTGAGACAGGCATTGGGAGTCACGGGAGGCGTCATCACGCGGCGCTCTTGTAGCAAGAGGAGGTACGCGGAGGCGGAAGGCAGAAATGCGGAAGGTGGAGGTCTGCGAAGCGAAGTGAATGGCGTGGTGGCTAGAGAAGAAAAAATCTTTGTAAAGGGAAGTAGCAAGAGAGGATGATGTTGAATGCTGTAGGCAAAGTGCAAACCGCAACGATGCAGGATGTGGTGAGGCGTGACGGTCGAGGTGCCATACATGAAGGAGGCTGCGCAGGAGGATGCGCAGTGGGCATAGTTAAGTGAAGGTTGTGACAGGTGGTAAGAGCCCCACCACCGTGTTAGAGACCAGGGCCTAGTGGGAAGAACACGGGCTGACGTGATGCTGACGTTGTTACTTGGAATGCAACCTCCTTCCCCCCACCCGTCCTGGTACGGACGGAGGCCGAGCAGGGGAAGCGAGGGGTAACAATATTCCATGATGACACAAGTCGTCCTGGGCTAAGGACCAAGAGAAAAGGAGGTGCGGGGGGAAGGCGGAAGGAAGTGGTCAAGAATGAAGGCACCTACCAGCCATGGGACGATGATATACAGATGGTAAGAAGGGTAAGAAAAAGCGTCCGCCTGTCATGCGGCGTGATGTTTGATGAAAACTCGGAACACCTCCGTAGGAGGCCAAATTGGGAGGCGGGATGCTTGTTCGAGGAATGGAGGTGCTGGAAGCAAAAACGGAACGTAGTGTCGTGTTGAAGTGGGTTCAAAGAGGAACGGTAGACGAGAAACATTCCGGAGGAATGATGGAAGGACATGGTAAGCCCAGTGAGGGCGGAGGAGAGTCATCCTTAATCAAAGGAACGAACGAAGCATACATAAAACCATTGCAAAGCAACGGAAGGCAGGATAATCCTGAAAGGAAGAGCGGAGGGAGGTGCCTTCCGCAGAGCGGAGGGCAGAAAGACTGCAAGTGGCAAAGGAATGCAGTGATGAGTCGTTGTGGGGAGGATCAGCCCATGGACGAAAAGGTCGGCGCAACATCCACTGGTTCGGATGGAAGCTGTGGGAGGCGGAAAGACTGCTCCCTGGTGTAGGAGTGGAGGAACGTACCTTCCGTATGACGACGGGAGGTGGAGGCAGAGTACCCATAAAACCGCTGCAAGCAACGGAAGGTAGGATAATCCTGAAAGAAAGAGTGGAGGGAGGCGCCGTCCGTAGAGAGGAGGGAGGCGTCCGCAGAAGTGCGGAGTGAAGCGGCCTTCCGTGGCCAGAGGCGGAGGGCTCTGTTGTTGATGCGGAGGCGAGCACCCTAGTGGGTCCCTGTCAAGAGTGGCCTCGAGAACTTCCATGTCCAAGGAGGCAGAAGGAAAGGTTAGCCGCAACAGAAGGTATGCGGAGGGGAATGTCAGCCGGCAAGCGGAGGGTGAAAGGTGTAGGTAAAAGCCTACCGCGGAGGGCGGAGGTATGCGGTGGCGAGTATCTTCGGGATAGCTCAAGAGCGACGCACACGGCGAACGCCCTAGGAGAAATGATGTCGACTGCCGCTGCGCAGGGGTTTATATAAGCAGCCCGACGCATGCGCAATAAGGTACGAGCCCGGCAGGAAAGGCATCTTACAAGTTCTAGGGGATTCAAAAGCTCTAAGGGGGAAACTGCTAATATAAAACAGGTAATGTACATTTCGTCGGCTATAAAAACTTTTTTTCATTTTTATTTCCTGTTCTATAGCAAGGTCCCAGTGAAAGATAACTTACATTTTTTTTTTTTTTGGTGTTGGAGGGGTTTGCAAACCAGTTTTTTTCGAAATGAAAGGCAGCCTGAAATAAAGCAGATAATTTTTGCAAACTCGGAAAAATATCCAGTTTTCAGTTCTTAGTAGGCCAACACCAGTCACATTTCGTTTGAAAGCTTTTATTCAAGGAAACGGACGAAAAACTCTAGTCGTTAGTAGTCAAGGACTTTATAGACATTTTCCGTTAATTTCCAAGCACTTTTCCAGGCCCGGAATTCTGTTTTATTTTGCAGGCCTTTTCAGGTTTTCAAGGGCTCTAAGCGACAGTGGGGCACATTTTCGTGGGTGTGGAATGCCCATCAGCAGTTTACATGTTAGTAGAATGTCTTCTTTTTTATGGTAGCTGAGCTGATGTAAGAGGGCAGCATAGATGCCTGAAGAACCTGATCTGACCGGTGTCTGGAAAGGGAACCCTGCTGCAGTCCCCTGTTAGACAGTAAGGTAATCTGAGAGACTACCTACCGGGCAATTCAAGAAAACGCATTGGGTTTAATTCTTGTCAGTATCTCTGCTGCCACCATGATCGTAGATTTGATTGCAACACTTCGTTCTGGTTTAGAAGGTTCATCTACGAATCTAGATAAGAAAAAAAACGACGAAAAAATTCTGCAAAGGACGGCTGAAAAAGAGCCGCAGGAAAAAAGCCGCAGAAAAAAATAAATTTCCTGGTGAAACTTCCTTTGCCTGCCTGGGAAATTCGAGCCAAGGCAACTGACCTAACCCAACTTATACCAAAAATAACAACACGACAAAAAGCAAAAAATTAACAAAACAGTTCAGCCTTTTTCTGTGGCTTTTTTCCTGCAGCTTATTCCATGGCTTTTTTCCGCAGCTTTTTTCTGTGGCTTTTTTTCTTAGGCTGTTTTTCCTCTTTCACGTAATTTACACGAGCAATTGTTTTCTCTTATGGCCTAAGGCTAAAAAATAAAAATAAAAAAAACAAATGAAACAAGAAAATTCGTGGAAAGTGAAACGATGCCAGTGGAGTGAACGAAGCAAGCGATATGACTAGAATCAAAATTTAAAGTGGCAACAATATTACTGAAATTGATCAACTAGGCCAAAGGTTCAGGCAGCAAGCAACCAAGAAAAGTTCACAGGATCAAAGAACACAAATAAACCGAACACAGCAAACCATGACTAAATTCGAACAGGTAAGAGAACACCCAAGCTATTACGTAACCTACCAGGAAGCTATTACGATACCAAATGAATAGATTAACCAGATTCCCAACACCGCTGTCCATTCTCGAATCAGATATTTGCTGCTAATACTGATGGTAGCACTTGCAAGAAAGGTGATGACGAATTTGAGCCACAGAAGATTCGTTTGTGAGCAACCCCTTAGTAAACGTCGTTCCTTTTGTTCACAATCTTTTCACAAGAGCTAAAATGTTAATGGAGCAGAAAGTTTCTTTGGCAACAAGACCAAAGTCAGTCAGACAGACAGGCAGCTGCCCACATTTGGGGGACGAAGAGTTGTTTGCCTCCTTCCCACCAACATTATTCTAGCTTCACAAGAGTGTTTAAAAATAAATGCCATTATTTCAAGATTTAACGACTTTTACCCCAAAATAACTCACTCCCAAGCTGACGAAGCAACAACAAGGACAAAGTAGGCCAACGGACGCTCAACTCTGGATGTGTAGGAGGGATCCAAACTACTTATTTTTTCCCCCTCGACTCGGTGTTTTGGTCAAATGTTCTCAAGGATTTCTCTTGACTTTCCCACGTTTCTCACACTCATTGTGTGTGATAACCACGATGGTCATGGTGGCTGAAGCGTGAGAACTAGTGCAAAGAGGCCCCATTAAAAAAAAAAAAAACTCCCATATCTGCCGGTCAAGGGACCATGAAAGACTGGTGCTTCTGTAGTATTTGGTCTACCATCAAATAATTTCACCAAATTTATTAGGCTACGTTAGGTTATGCTATGATATGGAGTAGACCGTAACGTGACAGCAGACGGCATACTGTTGTTTGACGCGCACCCCAGCATTAGGCATAGCGTCCGTACTACAGTGGACCGCATACTATAGTGGCACCAAACGACTTATCATGTGCCTTCAGAAGCTATGGGATCTACTCTTAACCTTTTCCAGACAGTCATCCAGTATGGCTACGACTGGAGGTTTCTCTTTTCGAATCTCCGGGTTTGCCTTCCCTAATAACAATTCTTTCTGGCTCTGTAAAGTCTAGGACGGCTCAAAATTGTGTCAGACCATTTTACAAGTATTAGTTTTAATCTAAGAATCACAATGGAGTCAACACTGTGAACTATGGATGACAAGTAAGCAGCAATAATAACGAAATAAAAATTCACGAGCTATCATAAGTCCGGGAAATTAGTTTGCTGCCGATGACTTAAGGTCGAAGAACTTATTTCTTAAAAAAAAAAAGTTTTTTTTTTGTTTTTTTTTTAACTCTTCCCGCTACCCATGGAAAAAAGAAAAATTATCGATGTTAGTCAATCACGATGCGTGTTACTTTACGGGATAGGCAACAGTGCACACGTCATACGGACAAAATATAAAAAACACACGAAAAAAATAAATAAGTAAACACGTGAAAAAAAAAATCACGTTTTATACCACTTTTATATCAGTTCAGTCGTCTACGCCTTTAAGTAACTGAAGGTTAGTTGACCTTACGGATACAAAACCAACTTGGTTCGGGTCATTAAGCTTTCAGTCAGTTTTCCATTTTAGTTCTGACTGTTTTCAGATATTTAAATTGTAAAGAAAAATTAAAGATTCCTTAGACATACCAAACAGCCAGCATTCATGACTTGTCTCATGAGAATACAAATCACTGCAAACAAAGTTAGTTGATGGCATCCCCGATAACATTGTGTCAGGGTGGGAGTGGCATTTTGTTGTAATTTTCATCATTTTATTGTGAACAAGGCCAAAACGGTTAATGGCTAAAAATTAAAATGTGTTTTTATAAGAAATTGCAGTGATTCACTGTGTGTACGAGACAGTCCGAGGTTAGATTTTCTCGACCTCCAAAGTAAATCAAATCATTTGGTTAAGAAAGAAAAATATCTGCACAAAAGTTTCCTAACCTTGTACAAAAGTCTTAAGTGCAGCTTGACCAGAACAATCTTGCTAACGCATAGGATCTTTAATGCCACAATCGACATGTGTTAGTTCCGGATTTGAGTCCCAGTTGGGGCACTTACCTTTTCTTTCCTTTTCAGATTAAAAGTGTTTTCCCAGTCATCAATGAAGGCTGATTCCTTATGTCACCTTTATCTTGTTTTTTCTTTTTAATTATTATCATTTCTTACCCGCCCCCTCCTCCCCAAGATTTTTTCAAATTTTTAGTTTTCCCTGACATTCATCTGCCCATGCTTCTTTAAATATCTGTTTTACGCAAATTTCCGGATCAATAGGCACAACCTGTTTAAAGAAAAATTTGGTTTTAAATGGACACAATCCCGAAGTTGGGGGAGCTGTAAATGCTCATTTGTCAAGCCTTCTAAAGTACTATCAGCATGGAGGTATTAACAAGCCATTATTAAGAATGAAGCTAAACACCTCGGTTCGTTCCAATGTTAAACGAACCACACCCGCAGTTTTTCTCTATTAGAGTGTTAAGTAATCTGAAAAAAAAATGCCAGCTTGTTCTACACGCATTACCAACATCCACATTGCAGACTGCCGAGGTTTTAAGTTGGCATAAAAAGCATGTGGAATCAATTATGATTGACCTCAATTTTCCAAAACCATTTCACTACGTAACTCCAATGATGCTTACACGAAATCTAAATTTAATTAGTAAGCAATAAGCACTTAATTGCCAAGGCCATACGGTACGTACAGAAAACCGGAAGAAAAAAGAATTTCAGCAATGTATGCCAGCAACAGTTCATTACTCTAAATTCAAGTAAGTAGACCAAGTTGTAGACACAAAATACCGGCAATCGGCGTTTACAGTGGTTTGAAATTGACATAACTTCGGGAAAACACACACAACCACCAGGCAGAAACACAACAAAGTTCCTTTGAATTTACGGTGAAGTTTTTGAAATCTGGAATTCAGAAACTTTAGACATGTAGTTTTCGGACGTTTTTTGTGTTGTTGACATTTTTTCTTTAGAAGATGAACGGGTGTGGACTTCACCGAAAATTCAAAGGAACTTTGTTGTGTTTCTGCCTGGTGGTTGTGTGTGTTTTCCAGAAGTAATGCCAGTCGTAGTCCCTTTCAAACGCTCTCTGTTTATCCAATTAACGTCCAGTGTTAATTAGGGTATTTATTTTATAACTGAATTTTATTAAGCGTTTAGACAGACTGTACAGATATAAAATCAAAAAAAACATTAATTAACGTTTGTAATTAGAGGTAATCGAGCTAGTGTTGAGTAAGACCATGGCTGCCCTCACAATTTGCAAATGAAGTGTTAACAGTATACAATGAATTTAAGAAATTTATTCACAGTTTTCTCCTATTATGAATGCTACGCGTGTCCTTGGAGAAGATTCTGTAAGAATACCGTGTATACAAACTGTATAAAGAAGACATCTACTTTACTGGTCGTTGTTTATTATTATTATTATTCTCATTTTAATTTTGCAGTCTTGCAGCATAAAAACAGTACGCAGACACAAGAGTTCCGCGCCATACTGACTGCAAACTAATTTACCTATGCTCATTGGATGATGAACAATGCTCGCAGACTGCCGTTAAATTTAAACAATTTATTTTTCTCATGGTGGTTTCAAAGACTGGTTTTTTCTTGTTGCACATAGCCAACAATGTGTGATGGGTTGAAGATTATCAGAATGTCTCGCATAAATAAGTCATAAAGAAATTTTTTGTATTAGTTTTAACAAGAATTTATAGGGTTTGGGAGGAGAATTTGTAACTCTAAACAGTCACTATTGAAACACGTTAGATTCGTCCCCATTAGTTCAGCCGAGTTTTCAGAGGGCGCCACGTATTCCATTTCCATCTGGTAATTTTTGCTCATTTTTCAGCCCAAATCTAAAGTAAACTAAATTACAACAAAGCTAGGCTAAATAATAATCAAATACAAGCTAGTTTCGTTTAGCTTAGTTTAATTTTAGGCTAAAAACTGAGTAGAAATTCCCACATAAAACACGTGGCGCCCTCTATAAACTAAGACTGAACTATTGCGAATGTATCCAAGACGTTTCAGAAAGGGTCTCAGTTATGAATTCTCCTCCCCAACCCTATAAATTCTTGGTTTTAATTATAGTATTGTTAATACTCAAAACACATACATTAAAACACTGTTTGGTGTAAAATGGCACATCTCCACTGCCTCTGCTCACTAACCAGCATGAATGTGCAACTGATTCTTGTACAGCTGCTTGTAATCAACGTCTGAATCAAGAAGGTCAATGCAATTTGGACAAGTGCCATCATTTTTAAAACGGAAAAGAATGCTTGTTTGCATTTACTTTTGCATTCATTTTTTTAAGCTGCACGACTTAGGATTTGTAAAAATTGATTTAAAATACAAAGGTTTACTTAAGTACAAATTAAAATTATTGGCGACCTTTGGCTAACTTTCGTTTTTTTATCTCATTTACAGGGCAAAGCAGAATGGTTAATGCGAACGCAATGAAACTTTGTGTGTTAGACCCTGACGCCGCTGCCGTCAGTCTCACGCTGAATTTCTTTCAGTAAGACAGTCCTAAAGTGTACACTGTACAGCTGTACATACAAGCCGCCAAATAAAATAAAAAAATTAAAAAGTAGTACAAAAACAAAACGCAGTGTTGTTTTAATGATACCTTCTTGTGTTGTTAAAAAGGTTTAAATCTGCCTTCTACAAGTCAGTTCAACAGCACGAATTGTCATTATTAAAATGCCTTCATTAAGGCCAGTTGTGAATACTTCTGATGCTTTATTAGCCACAAATAACACCAAGTTCAGCCAAATTTAAGACAAGTCTTACTTATTCTGGAGAGTCAAATATTAGACGAATTTTGCCTTAAAGCTGCCTAGAAGTGAAAAAATACAGCTTCGGTTTCTAGTGCGATATATGGAGGTGAATTCGGGGGTTGGGGCTAACAACGTAGCTGTCACTGACCTTGATGCAGTCTTACAAGGCCATCGAACAATTAACTTTTAAACATTCCTCAGAGTAAATTACGGATTTGTAGACAAGGTGGGATTGAAAGGGGTTGGGCCTCCCCAAGAACGCACTGCCGTGACCTCGGAACCTCGTGGAGACTGGTGGTGAGGGGGCAGGAGGCTCTTAAGAAGTGCTAAAGCTAGAGTATTTTTAAAGAAATCTGCATGAATTTGAAAGGTTTTCCGACACCTTAGAGATGCAACTTTCATAGGGTTTCATTTCAAGTTTTTTTTTCAAAATATTTATTTTTTAACATGGGCATCCTGTAGTGTGGGGAGGGGGGGGGGGGGGGGGAGGGTGTCAAGGGCAGAACCCTACAAGCTAACGTATTTTAAAGAAGTCTGGGAAAATTTGAAATGTGTTCCTGCAACACAGAGATGTAATTTTTGTATGAATTAATTTCAACTTTTTCAAACATTTTTTAAACAAGGACCTCCAATAGCGGGGGCCTCTCCGGGGACTCACGGGTACTCAGGCGGCCCAATCCGACACTGTTTGTAAAAGACACTGACAAGGTACGACCAATGCAAAAATTAAAATGAAATGAACATTCATGAATCAGAACATTAATTAAGAAATTATTGAAATTACAAGCAGCCATTTTGTTGTCATGTCCGAACGGCTTCCATGCCTAAACAGTGTGTGTGAAATAAAGTTCAGTGGCTCTCAAACTGGTTGATGTCTGTTACGGACAGCAAATCAACCACCAACATGCTCACAACTAAGCACACTCCATTAGCACTACTGTTGGTCTTTAGTAACATAGAATAATGCCGGGCTAACTGCTTTATCCTTGTGTACTCCTGGTGAGCATAATCATATGATAGCTATTAGGACTGGAATTCAGGGACATCGGGTACTTCCAAACCTGGATCCAGGACTACCTACAGCCAGGTTGGGCCTGGGAATGGTCCTCTTAGCGCCCGCGGTTGAAATCGGGGCCCGAAGAATTTATTTCAACACCCTCAATCCCCACAAGCAGCCTGCCCAGATTTCCATGAATTCGAAATACAACAGTGTCACGAAACAAAAAAAGTAACTCATTCAGTTAATCGTTAGTACTATCCAATTAACAACCACTTTCAGTAATATTCATGATATATGCTGGTATCTATTACTAAATTAGCGAACTACCAGGTTTCATTTAGGTGGAGTAATTTTTTTCCATTATTAATATTTACCATTAAATAACAATGTTTGGTAAAAACTGTTTCGGTCTTCGGGTTTTAGTACTTTTACTGGTTGATTACTGGTCCGCTGTCACACCGTTAATTGGAAAAAAATTACCTAGCGAATTTTCAACCACAAAAAAAAAAAAAAAAAATGAAAAGCTTGTGCGTCCGTAACAACGATGGTTTGTCAAAAATTCACAAGGTTCTTTTTTCCAATTAACTGTGTGACAATGAACAGACAACAGTCCTTTTCAAGCGCGGAAAGATAATGCAACTCTACAAAATATTTGGTAAATACTGATTCGGTCTTTAGGTGTTTGTTAACTGTTCACTGTCACAAGGTCAATTGAAAAAAATACTTTGTGAATTTTCGATAAAAAAATCGAACAATGAAATATTTGTGCCTCCTGACAAACGACGGTTTGTCAAAAATTCAAAGTACGTATTTTCTCCAAAAAACTGTGCGCCAATGAAGAGTCAACAGTTGTTTGAAGCACAAGAAGACACATGCAATACAACTACAAACATTGAATCAGTAATGAATCCAGCAAGAAACCAGCTAAGTGTTGAGCACCATCTACCAGTTCCGGATCCTTGCACAGGTGGTTGGTGGGGAAGGGGGGGGGGGGGGGAGCAGTTTCCAAAACACTTGAGGTGACATATTTTAAGTCATTTAGAGAATTTTCTGGCTTCTGCAAAGCCCTTGTTCCATTCCTTTTTTTTTAACCCCGAATTAAACGATTTTATTTTATACATTCCACTAAAAAAAAAAGTGCAGGCCTGCACAACTTCTAGAATCGTTGTGCTGGGAGCCAGTTAGAGGTCTGAATATGAAATACCAAAATAAATAATAATTGATCGCCGAATAGCAGTCTTCGGCTGGCTTTCCTGCACTAAAGTTACGAAAAACACATCGCGTAACATGGCCTCAGCAAAGCCCACACGGAGATTTGTCGACATGTCAAATTTGTGCAGTCTTAATTTATACATTATCGCTGGGGGAAAAAATACGAAAAAAAGAGAAAGATATTAAGAGAACCAGTAATATAATCAGTCTACTAAACAAAATTTAATAATTCAGCATTAACCAGGCAGAGAAGTCGTGATTTTATTTTTAAAAATAGTGACGACATTTTGTAGCAGCTGATTTGGCAAGTCAAATATTGTTTTAGAGGGGGCGATCGCTCCCACCACTTTCACCTATGAATCTGCGCCTGCTCTTAATGGGTTGTCGTGACTGGATTCGAACCAAAAATCTTCATATTACTACTCCACAACATTCATAATGTTGCATGCATAAAATTCTTAACGTTATATGCACAACAGTCAGTTTAAATTACAGGCACCTGAGTAGTGTCCAAATCCATTGGAATAAAAAAGATTTAAAACTTTTACACGGCTCATGTGACATAATTCTAACCAACAATTTACGGATTATTGGTTAGAATTCTGTCACATCAGCCGTAACATTTCAGGCAACTGAGTCAAGCCCAAATTCATCAGGCCAAAAAAGGGATTAATACTTTTATTGGGCTGATGTGATTGCATTTGAACCATGCATCTCTAGATTATTTACTGCTCTGTAACATTCAGAACGTTGCACGCATAACGTTTGTTTAGAATTCATGGAACAGTCGTGTCCAAATCCATAAACATTTGGTTTAGATTTCAGGTAACTGAGTCGTGTCCAAATCCATCGGCCAAAAAATGCTTAATACATTATTGGGCTGATGTGACTGGATTGAACCAAGAATCTCTAGATTATTGCTGCAGAACATCCACAATGTTGCGTGCACAACGTTAGATTTAGATGTGCAACTGAGTCGTGTCCAAATCCACAGGCCAAAAAAGGCTTAATACTTTATTGGGCTGATGCGACTGGATTGAACCAAGAATCTCTAGATTAT